>JAHBCN010022179.1:0-13581 GCA_019359885.1 Listronotus oregonensis | reverse complement strand
ACATTGTTCTAATATACAGTTGTTTCTACACTTTTTTGACAGAATAAAATTAATACAGGTAGTAAATCCTCATTTAATTCTAAGAATGTGGTAAAAAATATGTTCGTATATTGCTCTATGTCAGAAATACAAGCTTTGGAAATACTTAAAGAGGTTTGGAGAGAGAAAAAAGCCCTTTACGGGCATCTCATTTCACAGTCTAGACACTTTAGGATTGAAGAAACAAATAAAGTTCAAAGTTAGTGTCGTCTGTTGCTCTATTGGGAAAAAATGAATTAATTTGGCTTCCTTCCTTAGAAGCCTTAAAAATACGTATAAAAAGATAAAATCAAGAATGTTAAAAATTGAGGGAAGTGCCATTCCGCAACGCATAAGTAAAAGGCAAGTACTGCTAGACCAACTGCCTACTTATTTCAACATGGTTAAAAAAACACCCTGTATATTAAAATTTTTATTAAACATATTTTTTTTTTAAATATAAAAACTTTCCGTCTTTTTTCTTTAAGTATCAAGTAGAGAACCTTATCTTAGACTTTGAGCTACTAGTATTTTTATCATTAAAAATACAATATTATTTACAATATTACCACTGCATTACTAAAGGTTATTACAATTTTATAGTGACATAATTTAAATTACAATGGATATAATTTGCTACTAACGAAAAGTAATCATATTCTCAATGATAAAAATATTTTTAGGGCTCTACTTATTGGAGAAAATAAAAAAAAACTGCTTTTGGAATAACTTTCATTGTAGCAGTACTATGGCCTGGTGTGTGAACAATTATTTTTTTAATAAACCTATAAAAAATATATCTTTTTGCCATCTCATTTTTGTCTT
Source organism: Listronotus oregonensis (assembly GCA_019359885.1). Taxonomy (NCBI): domain Eukaryota; kingdom Metazoa; phylum Arthropoda; class Insecta; order Coleoptera; family Curculionidae; genus Listronotus; species Listronotus oregonensis. The sequence goes on along the minus strand of JAHBCN010022179.1, from coordinate 12,738 downwards.
CTATTGTTCAGGCATATGCTGACATCTTTTATAGGCAGTTATGGAGCGATTAAAGGCAAAAACCTTGATGATTCAACCTGTATTTATTTATCTATTTATATTATACTGTAAAGAAAATTTGATTAATCAAGAAAAATGTAAGTTTTTTTATTTAATTTAATTTATTTTTTTTTACACATTTACTTATTGTTCTTTAATAGGCTCTAGATAGTAAGTTTTTATAAAAATATTCTGGATAGATTAAGGAAAAAAAGTACAAAAATTAGAAATAGAAATTTATGTGGATGGTAAAAAACTGGTCTTTTGCTAATTAAAAGTCCAAAAGCAACTTTTCCAAATCCGTAAATGTAAAAACATTAGTAAAAAACGGACATCTAGACAACATATAAATGAAACAGAAAATATCAAGAAATATCACAGATAATGTACATATGCCAAAAATATTTAAAACAGCATTTGTTTGTTTTAAAATCAAAAATAAATAATTTATTCTAAACATAAAAAATGTCTTGTTTATGATTTTTTAAATACTAAATTCGTAGAGGTTTTTTGCCCAGTAAAGTAAGCAATAAAACACTTTCCGAGAAGTAATTAAATTTAGGATTGGGAAATAAGGGATCTAGATTTTTACCGTAACAAAGGTAAAAAGATTTTTTTTGTACATAAGAAGATTAAATCATCTATGAAAAACTTTAATTTATTTGGCCGTTTTTTTTATATACAGATTAGCTTTTAAATAATTAAGACTTTCTTATAAGATATATTTGGTAGTGAATGTACATTTCACAAAACATTGTTTTTCTAACTACAATCTGGGTTAAACAACTTTTGCACTATTAGTACATTATCTGTGAGAGACACCAATAATTGTAAGTTAGATAAAGAGAGAGAGAGAGACAACACCGATAGACAACATATACATAGACCACATGAAAACTGACCTACTGCCGCACCTGCGCAGATGTCGTGGTCGTCTTCGTCACTTACTGCTTCCACGTCAATTAGAGGACTATTGCTGCGATGTCCACTGCCTATTTCGCCTTAGGGTTAAAATTATAAATTTACATTCATTAATTTGCAGGTGTGTTTGCAAAATTACAAGATATTTAATGTTATAGTGTGACATGGTAAGAACTAAGAGCGGTAATAGTAGACACTTCAAGCATGCCAGAGCGTAGATAGATTTTTTTTATCCTTAAAGTGAGACATGGGGCCATACCAAATAAAACCATATGCTATTGGTTTCAAGAGAAACACTGTGGTAAAGAAAATTTTTATTTTTAAATTTGGGAAAAAAAGGTAATTAATTTTATACCCTCCCCCAGAGAAATTCTAATTTGTATTTTTTTTCGTAAATTTGATCAAATTTAATTCCAAGTTTTGCAAAATTATCTATGGTTTTTTTAAAAACCATAGCCAGTTAAAATTTTCTCACTCAATAATTGCCTTATGCAAATATTTCAGATGCTTTTAATTAAAAAAAAAACATAGATACTTTTATGTAATTTGGGATTTGACGATAAAATTTGATCAAATTTACGAAAAATTCAAATAAAGAATTTGCTTTTAAAACTTAGATTTTCTCTGGGGAGGGGAGGTAAAAAAATATCAACTTTTTTTCGCAATTTCCAAAACGCAAATTATCAAAGTGTTCGCTTTAAGGCCAATAGCATCTGGTATACAGTGTGTCCAAGATAAGGATGTCTAATGATGGTTAAATTAGAGAAAAGCTGTGCATTTTCAAGCCTAACAATATACCGTTTAGAAAGTTTAAAAATTCCGAATAGTTCCGGAGATATGCCTAAAAAATCAAAATTTGGCGATTTCGTTTTTAGTTTTTTCTGACGTTATTTAAAGAGATATGGAAAAACAAAAGAGACTTTCTTATGACCACGTTTGAAGCTCTACAAAACAGCTTTGAGAGATTTTCCGTATGCCGTTTCGTTTTCGTTAAACCATCATCAACTTTATTTTTTTAAATACGGCCCTCAATTGTTTATTGTATTTTTTAAAGCAGTTTTAAACCCAATTACAATGATGTATAAAACTTAATATTTTTCTGTTAAATAAACATATTTTCCATAAGAGACAATGAGTTAGACAAGGAACGCACATCATTTCTTATAGGGACGTTTCATATTTGTTAAACAAATATTAAGTGTTATACGTTTTTGTAATAGGAATAATAACGGGTTCAAAAAAATTAAATAAAAAACCCAGGCCCGTATTTAAAAAAATAAAGTTGATGATGGTTTAACGAAAACGAAACGTCGTACGGAAATCTCCCAACGTTGTTTTGTACAGCTTAAAAAGCAGCCATGAGAAAGTGTCTTTTGCTTTTCCATATCTCTTTAAATAACCTCAGAAATAAATAAAAACTTTCTAAACGGCAAATTGTTAGGCTTGAAAATGTGAAACTTTTCTCTAATTTAACCATCTTCGTATCTCTTTTGTTTTCCAAGATCCCCATGATAGACATCCTTATCTTGGACACACTGTATATTTGGTGTGGCTCCTAAGTCTCACTTTTTAGATAAGATAAGATTAGATTAGATAAGAAAAAAAATTAAAAATCCTAGCTACGCTCTTGCAAGCATGGCTATATATTTAGACGTATGTTAATGAAACGTATGCTAAAAAGGTTTCTAGTATTAAATCTAACCTACCCTAACCTAAATGCTTTCATACCGCTCTGGTTAGATGGACTGCATTGACTCCAAAACCGTTTGGTTTTGCTTTCGTTCTCTCTGATATACTTAACTTTTAATAAGTTCCCCTTGTCCCAACTATTTAGTCTAGAGAGAACGCAGCGAAATCAAGATCTGCCATAATCATAACCAGGCACGACCTCCTTTAGTTAAAAATCCTAAAAATCTTTAAATTTTTGCTTTTAATTTATTGCACACTGCTTAACTAGGCGAACCCAAGGAAGTTTAAATGTCCAGCCCAGTATGAAAGTAACTGTCAGAGTTGGCCCCGCCGATTCTGCGCAATACCAAAATTCCACGAAATAATTTAATGTGTTCCCTACTTACACACTGATAAATCAGTGTGTAGTTAGGCAACACATTATACTTTTATGAGGGCCGTAGTACCGTTTTTAGTCTTAGGTTGTCTAAGGTTTTTGGTGCAAGGGCGCGCGCGGCGTGTATGAAACTATATCCGCGCTGTCCGGCAACCGTCGTCGTCTCATCATTCGTCATTTTCGTTGTGGTTTGTGCCCTTTGTGCCGTATTAGTTTCAATTGTTTTGCTTTGTGTGAGTACCTATATTTTGTGGTTGCAGAAGTTTTTTGGTTTAATATAAACCTTCTTATTTTAGTGTTTATTAAATTGTTACTATAATTTTGTGTTTATTGTTTGTTACTTATAATATCGTAACAAAATGATTAGAGGTTGTATGGTTTTGTCTTGCAAATCCAAGGGTAACATACCCGGCATTTTTACTTTAGGTAAGTATTTCTTATATTTAAATTAGGTGCTTCTTATGAGACGTAACGTTAGGTAACCGAAAAAATAATAATATATTAATTATGAATAATAGAATAATGAAAATTTCATAGCAAATAGCAGTGAAAAAAGTAAGGCAATCTTAACTATCTTTTAGATGATTTCCACAATGTTTGTGTATTTCTGTGAATGACTAAAAAGAAATAAGGTTTACATTTAGGTACTTTTATTTCATTTAATAATTCAGTACATTTTTTTAAAGGATCAAAATTATTAATTACTGGACAGACCAGGCAAATTTTAATATATGCAGGTCCCTCTAATTGAATGAAAGAAAGTACAATTTTATGTTAAAGTTCCTTTTTGCTTTTTCTGTATTTGTTTAAAAAGAAATTAAATTTTTGGTTTCTTAAACTTACATTATCAACTTTTTAAGCTCGACATACTGTAGACACATAATATTTAACGGATACTGTTACAATGGATACCTAGGTACCAAAGGTTACTAAACATTTTTAACCACTGTTATTCTGTCTCATGAATGTTTGTTATTAGTGAAAAGTATATGCCTAAAAAGCAGTTATAAAAATTTTTACTTTTTAAAGTACAACCAGAATTTTAGGATTAGATTAAACTCATTTACACTATCTTGCCCTTGTTTTATCACAAATTGGTGTTAAGTACATGAAAATATCATACAATGTTTGAAATTTATTTTAAAAAATCGTGTTTTTATTTATTTACAAATATTTTTGGTAAAAATACAAAACTCACAAAAATATCGACCATTTAAATAGAAGACTTCTTTCCATATTATATCAGATGATATAAAATCCAATATTACACAATAATTTTAAATATTCTATGGTAGTATCGTTTAATAACCAACAATTTTGTGCAAAAAATAAAAAAAGTGAATGCTTGAATTTGACATTTAATGATGTCAACTTTATAGGTAGTAACAAAGAATTATGGAAGTCCGGCTCTGACCTACTATTCATTGCGCAAACTCCGCGGGGCCATTCCCCCTATTCCCGCTGCCCTGCACGCCTGGACAATTTTGTTTTACAGTATTGGGCTTCCATACACCTTTAAACTTCCTTGGGCGAACCGTAGAAGCCCAAGTTTCGGCCTGACACTCGATGTGTGTATGTTACATAAAAGATTTCGGTATGTTGTTCTCCCCATCATACTTTCGTTATCGCTTTACATAAGGACATGAGATTTGGTATATAAATTTACATAAGTATTTTATTTACCTGTGAATAAGATGAGACAGTCATGTCAAGTGGTTTCTGAGATATTTAATTTTGAAAATTGCCCATATTACTACAGACAATACGCAAAAATCACCACTAAACCTTTCAAAAATACAATTAATACGATTTCAAGAAATTAGGAAAAAATCATATTTTCTTAAAATTTTTACGTTTTTTACGGGCTAAACAAAGCAACTATAGATACTTAAGTTGACTTAATTTGACCTATTTGGATGTCAGAAGTATGTCATAAAATTTTCTGCATGTATTTTTTCGACATCCTGTTTAAAGAGTGGAAAAAGTACAATATTTGACCTTTATAAATCCATGCTATTGATTTTAAGGCTAACCATAATTTACCCATAAAAAAATTACTTTTATAAAAAGGGTAGTTGTTATTCGGTTTTTAACCACAAAAAAAGTTTAAATAATGTTTTTCCTTTAATCCCTTAATCTTTGGAACTAATTCTTTATACTCTATACAGATGCCCTATGTTAAATATTGAAATACTATTACCATGCCACAATATAAACAATATAAATTTAAAATAAAGACGTTTTTTCATTTTTCTATAAAATTAAAAAAAAGGCCAAAATGGTTTTAATAAACAAATAATAATATAGCAGTTCAAAGCTTTGTTGAGCTTGGTTTGTCATTTGAACCAAGATTGGACATGCAAAAATGTTTCAAAGAAAACAAATAAAAATGTGGAGAAATTTAAGTGTACTTACCTCTTTTAAAGATTAGTTTTGTAAGGTAATATTGATGATATTTAACAAAATAAATGAAAGTATACATTTTTACAACAATTTTTTTTTAAATCAAGTTTCTGACTTACAAAAGTAAACTTCTTGTATAAAAGATGAAACAAATTTTAAGGTAATTTTGAAGCCTCAGTACTAGACATCATCTTTTTGATGTTTACTCTACTTTCTTTTAGTCAAACATAAAGGTATCTAAGTACCAAAACCTGTAAAACCGTCAGATAAGTAAAATACTAAAATACACTATTTTATCGTCGTTACATATTCCTAATGATTTCTTTAATTTGTTTCATCCTGTATATCGTTTACAGCCTGTATTAACAGAAACAAAAAGTACAGTAAGCATACAGACTAGAGTAAAGATAAACCGACAACAACTTACACAAAGCAAAGTCCATTTTTCTTCCACCGGATTCTATTGTGTCTGAGTCAAATGAGTTATCTCTAGTAGATAAGGAAGACTGGAGGGGGAGAGACATACTTCTGTCAATTCTAAAAAAAGAAAAATATACTGTTGGTTTTTTTATCGCAAAACGTGGAGTTTTTTTAATCTAAAAAATAAAAAAGTACAATTATTGCAAAATAATGTTCAGAAAATATACAGTGCGAGTATCTAACTTGGAATAAATTAAATTAATCAAAATATCTTATTTTTTGGAAAAATGCTTGGAAACGTCGATTAGTATTTAGTTGGATTTTTTCCATAAGAGAAATATTTATACAGTATGTCCTAAATTTGAAATACGGCATTATCGATGATTGTTTTAAATCAGAACCTAAGTTTTTTAACACGCTTATATTAGCGTCACCTGTATGTATCTATTTATGTAACGGAATCTTTCAACTTAATTTTCACCAGCTTCAAGAAGTGATTAACTTGAAAATTTGCACAGGGGTCAAGGGCAGATGACAATACAATAATCTCATAATTATCACGACCAGGATCAACGGGATAAGAAAATATATATTTTTGTCAAAATGACAATCCTTGCACATTCGCCATAATCAAGACTTTTGATTAAGATTACTTTTGATGTTGTTTTAAGAGTACAAAATAAGAAAATAATTTATATCAAATAAAAAAAAACACTCCTATAGAAAACCGGACTAAAAAGTAAATAATAATTTTTTTAATATTAAATGTTGTAAATTGCACCCTACGCTTTTTTACTATAGTTCAATTTATTAAAAATTATTTTCAACTTTTTAGTCCGGTTTGCTATAAAAGAGTATTTTTTTAGTTTTTTTTTAATATTTGGACAGTCCACGAAAGCTGAAGCCTTAGTACCAACGTACCGTGGGTGTCTTAAGTGTGGTGAGAGGGAGTTTATTCACACAGGACAAAAATATTTGGAGACTGGAAGGAGAAGGGAAGACGTCTGATGGCAGCAGATTCCATAGTCTGGACACTATAGGGATGAAGGAACGCAGAAAGCGGAAGTTCGGGGCCTCTCTCGTTGAACTGTAAAAGAATGCATAAAAGTTGCACGTGTTGCGCTGTTGGATGCTGCCAGAGAAGAAACCATACTGGCCAATTTCTCTGAGCAGAAGCCGTGAAAATATCTATAAAAGAGCGACAGATCCCCCACAGCTCGTCGGTGGGCCAGAGGAGTAAGCTTTTCTGTGAGCGTGGGATTATTTATAAGACACATAGCTCTTGTTTAAAAAAGTTGTAGGGGACGCATTCCCCAGGCATGAGAACAATATTCTAAAGAGGGTCTGATTTGGGATACATACAGAGTATACAGATATTACACTATACCCTATTTTTAAGAGTATTTTTAAAGCGCATATCGTTTGCAAGATATTATAGAAGAAAATTTTATTTGAAAAATAAACCTTTTTTTTAATTAGTTACATTAAAATGCCGATGTCAAAAAATTTGTTCGCAATAACATTTTAGGTTATCGAGTGAGACTCTTGAATATAGAAAAGTAATGTTTTTTCTTTGGATGTTAAACACGTAGGATCGATTTGTAAGGTCGAAACGCCTTATCTCAAATTTTCAGCATGTATTAAATAAAATATGGTTTATTTTTTGGGTAAAATTTTGTTATCTAGTTCTTTTGTTTATCTCGCAAACGACACGAAAGAAATTTTTAAAATTGGGCAATTCTGTACTCTAAAAAAACTTGGGTGTCCATTTGAAAAAAAATCATCTATAACGTCTTACCTAAAATTTAGGATATGGTAAATAAAATTAGTTTTTTCATAAAAAGAAACGCTAATAAAAATACTAACCAATTCAATGTATTTGAGTAGTTTTCCAAAAAAATAATTTGTTTTTGATTTTTAAAATTTATTTCAGGTTATAGACTTAAACTGTATATTAGAGCGTCAGCCCATTAAAGAAGTAAGGGACAAATTGTACCTAGTATGCATGTTAAATAATAAATTTTGACTGTGGGCAGATCATTTATTGATAAGTTTTACAGAATGACCGCGGTTTATTAACTAGAAAATAGATCCAGAAAGTGCAAAAACCTTTTAAAAATTATACTAGGTATGCCATCTAATAGATATACAGTGTGTCCCAAATTTGTGGGGAATGTATAGGGATCTTGGAAACCACCATAGATAGAAAATTGGTTAAATGGGGAAAGTTTTGGACAATTATGTTAGTAAGCTAATCCCGTTTACTACATGGTTTTATTTATTCAGGTTTTTGAGAAATTTTAAAAAAACCTGAAACATGCATTTTCGAAAATCGGCCATATTTTTTTTATAAGTGAAAATTTTTCAAATCTGTAAAAACTTCTTCAAAGCAACTTTTTTTGTAGAATATGACCAAGTAGTCAGTTTTATTTTCTACGTTTCGGGCTTTTAGAATCATCATCAACTTTACTTTTTCATATGGGCGCCATATTGGATTTTTTCGCAGCCAAATAGTGCTTTTTATTCTGATTTCAACAATGTATAACTTGTTATAGTTTAGGAGTTTATAACCTCATCTACTTTAAAAAACAAATATTTTCTCAGTTGACCTTGATTCCGGCGAATGTCATCTAGCGTCATTAGCAGCAGAAGATATGTTAATATAGCTGCGCAAACGTATTTCGACAATTTTGCTGAAAGGCAGCATTCTAAACTATCATACTTTTGAAAACTGGTTACAAAATTGAATTCGGAAGTTTTAAAAATCCACGACCTAAGAAGTACGTTGAAGAAAATCGACGAGATGCTGCAGTTAACCAACATTTTAAAGAAAATCCAACATCTTTAGCCAGGGATGTTGATGGAGAATTCCACATACCTAAGTCAACCATTCATAGGGAAGTTAGGACTATTAAAAAAAATATCGTTAATATGCTGAGAGAAATAAACAACATTTTGAATTTTAGGTCGTTATTTTACATCTTCATTTTAGTAGGAATATTAGTTTAGCCACTTTTCATTGTTTTTGTTTTCACTTGTTTCAATTAACTTGTTACGTGTAGTTTTGTTGTAACACGGTATTAACGTTATAGCTATGTTCGCGTAACCCATTTCTGTAAAATGTCTGTTCAGCTTATCTATTTTACCAATTACTAATATTTTATTGTTTACAAAAAAAATGACGTTCGCCGGAATCAAGGCCAACTGAGAAAATATTTGTTTTTTGAAATAAATGAGGTTGTAAACTCCAAAACTATAACATGTTATACATTGTTAAAATCAGAATAAAAAGCACTATTTGGCTGCAAAAAAATCCAATATGGCGCCCATATGAAAAAGTAAAGTTGATGATGATCCTAAAAGCCTGAAACGTAGAAAATAAAAATTGACTACTTGGTCATATTCTACAAAAAAAGTTGCTTTAAAGATTTTTACAGATTTAAATTTCATTATAAAAAATATGGATTTTCGAAATGCATGTTTCAGGTTAAAATTTTTAAAAAGAATGATAAACCATGCAGAGGGTTGTACTAACATAATTGCAAAACTTTCCCATTTAATTTCTATCTATCGTGTGTTTAAATTCACAATTTGGGATGTAATATAAATACCCTTTTAATAGCTTTAATTGAGTATACTAACACCGATTGTTCCAAAACTCCTATTTATTTAACAAAAGCCAAGGTCCTAGATTGGCTATTAGGACAGACCTACACCTATTTGTTTTCTTTAAATTTCGTTTGGTTTAAATTAAAAACTAAGTATAAAATGTTTCAAGATGGTTATTTTTTGCATTTTCTAGGTCTGCTTTCTATTTAGTATACCCCACTCATTCTTTAAAACCTATTAGTAAATGATCAGCGCATAGTCAATATTCACTATTTAAAAGGGCATACTGTGTACAATTGGTCACATTGGTAGAGCTCACGCTCTATACGGACTGTTTTAAGCTCATCACCATTTACCAGTCTGCTTTAGCAAGAAAATCCATACATACTTACTTAGACAATTTAATACTTTCTCTCGAACTAATCTTGGAACTCTTTGGTCTAGTATTACTTTCCGAAGCATTAGTACTGGTACCACAACTCATGTGGATGCCACTGTCAATCGAGGGCCTTTTAATCAACTTTTGACCATTGCTGCCTCGGGTACTGGAAGAGAGATCGGACCACAATGGACTGGGTGAGGATGTTAAAAATTTGTTGCTGGTGTCACTATCCAAATCGATATTAAGGAATTTGGTTTTGTGATATTCGTTTCTAAACAGAAAATATATTAACAGAACTAATTAAAAATGAGAAGTAGGTTAAGAACAGAGTTAACTGTTATTATAAAATAGATATGATAGATATAAAGAATAAGTTAAGTATACTGCTATTATTGTACCTTGTTACTGCACCAGGTCTCAAAAACACTCCATCGTGGCTTTTGCTAGTTGAAGAGATTGAAGCAAGAGAACCAATACTGCTAGCAGGGCTAATAATTGTTGGAGAAACGTTTTCAACGGATGACTGACAAGATTGCAAAAGCATGTTCGCTTTGTCTCGTCGTAGTTCCAGCTTCTCTAATTCGTCTACCAATTCCGTTTGGTTGTTGGCTCTAGCGCACTCCAGAGCCGATTGGTTTTGCTTGTTTTTAATGTTAACAGCGGTATGGTTCCATTTGTAGAGCATTACAGCTGTTTCAGTGTGGCCTCTTTCACATGCCCACATCTAAAAAAATACAACTGACATTTAGTAGCCCAAATAAAAAAAATAATTGACGTAAAAAGTCTCTTATAAAATTTTGTACAAGTATTGTTTAGGTACCCTGTATATCTAGTGTTGTGTTAGTCTATTAAAATCATCATGAGTTTTTTTTCTTACCAAAGGTGTGTATCCAAATTCATCCTGGCTTAAAGCATCAACTTCAGTTTCCAACAGCAACGACGAATTTTCGGCTCTCCAATGCAACATTGCACATACCAATCTGGAGTAACCTAGTGACGCTGCCAGATGAAGTAAAGTCATTCCTGCAATACCACATGTTTAGTTGATTTTTCTATGAATTTATTTTCTTAAAATTTGCTGAGGACATAATATCAGTCTCAGTTAACCTCAGTCACCCAATTTAATTTTCTTACCTCTATGACTAGCAAACCAAGCTACACTTAGTTCTTCCCCAAACTTCCATATCCTTGAAGTCATATTCTGGCAGAAATTCACCAGCCTATCTTCAAAATTTGGTTGTGTAAACAAAGCTGTATCTTCAACCTACAAAGTATTAAAATATTTAAACTCTTTACTTTTTATAGCTGCAAACAGAATATTTTATTTAAGAAAAACCCAAAATTTTCCTGTTGCGTGTTTTGATCTACAAAAATCATTCTTTTCCTATCTATAAGAAAAGGGGCTAAAAAACGTTGTTGTTATGAAGTAGTGATACGCGTAGTAAATCCTTTCAGGAGAATTTATAATATTTTTCCAAAGCCTTGTTTTGAATATCGCCGAAAACTCATTAAAATAAGTAAGGGAAAGCACTTAAGAATTTGTCCCAAATGTGCTAAATGCGATTTGTGGGTGAGCGGTGTGGTGATGGTCGATTCCAAGGAACTAATGTTAATAAAGACACATATATTTGTTCACATTTTTTTGAAGGAAAATGTTGTCCACAACCGTATATCCAGACCCCATCAGTTGTGTAAAATAGAAAACTAGTGATAAGGTAATATATTTAATTAATTATAAATATAAAAGCTCGCGCCATAGCCTCAAACAATAAATTTTATAACACTAAAATATTTTAATTTCATTGTTTTTATTTGTTAATTATTACACAACGTTTCCGTTAGTGATGTATCTCCAACCGTTTTCAAGTGATAACTTGTGTGTGCCCGAAACTTTCATATTGCCGCCTTTTTAACATGGCGGACGCGCTTGCACTGTGCATACCCTATTAAGGCTTATAAAGACTTTACCACTTGCATACTTACCACGTCGTTATCGCATGGTTCCTGTTTAATTTGTAAGCGATCGTCCATCGCCTCCAATCTCTGAAGTAGCGTAAACTTTAGCAAATTATCGTTGGACCGCTCCACTTTCGGTTCTGGTGCCGCCACTAGTTCTTCCTTGGGGGGCAACTTGTACTCAAATATCACAGAGTTTGAGATCACGTAGCCATCGCATGCCACCTGGAGCGTGGCTAGACCAGCCTCGTGAGCTAAAAGAGATTAATTACTATTAATAGACTTGAGGTATACAATAAAAGATGCATTGATGCTATACTGTAACATAAAGACCGAACTGTCATATAATTTATGAAAAATAAAAATTAAAAAGACCTTTGCTTCATAATCTATAATTGTAACATAGTTTTATGTTAAAAATTTTAGAAAAATTGAAACAAAACAGCAAACCTTATTTTTATTGCAGTATATTTAAGAATTCCATAGAATTTATTAACGCACCAATAAACTTACTGGTTCATAAATATTATTAGGTAAATTTGATGTTACTTGCTTGCATAAGCAAAAATAATATTATTAATATGACAACGCCGCGTAGCTCATACCTCTAATTGATCATGGTTTGATCATAGTTTAGAAAATATACTGTTTTTTTTTTTAAATTACTAATTATATCATTCTAAAAATTTATTATGGTGTTTTTTGTTATACTATTGTTCAATTTTTTGAGATGTTTTTTTGAATTTAAAACTATGTAGAAATTTAAAAAAAAACATTGGCATTGCGTCTTTGATGGACGATATTGTGGTGAAAAAAACTGGTATATTATGTTTTTATTCTTACCTGGACAATAACACCTTAGTACACCACTTTGTACTAAAGTTGTAGGGGAAGGGGAAAGTATCGGGAAGAAGGGCCCCTAGAATGCCAGGGGCCGTTACGG
>JAHBCN010022178.1:0-13529 GCA_019359885.1 Listronotus oregonensis | reverse complement strand
TATATATATATATATATATATATATATATATATATATATATATATATATATATATATATATATATATATATATATATATACCTACCTACATATAAATATATCCACATTAGCAAATTATATATATTGATTCTGCAAATTTTAAAGGTGAAAATACCCAACAATAATATTTATGGCCAGGTTTAAATAGCATTAGTGGCTTGGGGGATTATCTCCACATTATATTTTTAGTTGTGTCTTAAATCGATAAGAATAAAGTTATCGTGTTCGGAATCGAAAAGTGTTTAATCATGTCCCCAAAACGAAATCGTTGTCACTGAAGGAAATAATTGATGTTATCGCTAAAAGTGAAAAGAAAGTACGCTTTGGGTTTACAAAAACTGGCTGAAAAGTTTGGTGGTGGAAAATCCCAAATAAATGATATTTTCAGGAATAAGGCTAAACTAAATCGAATGTTTGAAAAAGGTGTTAATTTAGAACAAAAGAGAAAATTCCAGAAGTCGGGAGCATTGGCAGTAGATCAAGTCGTCTACAAATGGTTCTGTAAAGCAAGAGGTAAAAATGTCCCAATATTTGGACCCTTAATTAAACAAAAGCACTTGAGGCAGCAAGCAATTTAAAAGTGGAAAATTTTGTAGCCTCGAATGGTTAAACAACTGTTACCTGGCAAAACTGGCCACCCTTCTATAAAGGCCAATTATTCCTAATTTTATGGTGGCCGTTATAGACAAGTTTTACTGTGGTTAATTTATTTTAATAAAGTTTAATTACTATACTTTTAAAAGCATAGTGGTTCAAGTCAGTTGTTCATAGATGGCAGCACATATTATCTTTTGGAATTTGGTGATATGATCCATGCAAAAATAAAAAAAAAAATATTCGATTTACTCCTTTCAAACAATATTGGGGTTGGGCTACTACGATTCTGAGCGCCTCAATTATATCTTTATAATAAGAGAAACGAGACGCGAGAAGGCAATAGGACGAGAGAAGGGCATTCTCGTCAAGACGAGGCACCCATTTTCTACCGAATTCATATCTTTTATCTCAACTCGCGGCCACATTAGGCAAGAAGCTTAATAATTTCCCTTTAAAAATTTTTCATTTTAAAAATATCTAGTCTGATTTACTTGCAAAAAATAATACGTTGTTATGCCGGTGTATGTTAAACATTTTCGTTTATTTGTAAGAGCACCTACGAACTTTCTCTCGATGTCACTCAAGGTTCAAGCCAAATTTATATGTTTAAATTGGTGTCTTTTAATTTGTTACTGTAATAATATACATAGCATTGCTTAACTATATAACCGTACCCCTAATTAAAAAACTAATTACATAAACTGTGCCGGTTCCGGATTTAATAAACTGTTTAAAAGAAGATTGTTGTCTTTTACGCGTATTAAAACGGCTTGGAAACATTAAATTTAGATTATATGTTCTTTTACGATGCGAAAATAAACCTGTTATTAGACAGATTTTTCAAAAAGCCTTATGCCCTTACAGCTGTGTGTGTTATAAAAATTCGTGCATGTTCGTATAACTAACAACGACATAAAAACTACTTAACCACCTAAAAAAACTCATAATTATAATTGAGAAACGCATAGGGATGAAAGTGGATTTTTAGTATACATTTAGGATGTTTACCCCTTAAAATAATAAAGTACACTAGTCAGCCAAACTGAGAAATAAGTCTAAAAATTTAAACGTAGTTTATATATCAGTTAAGATTTTCTCTGACCATCAGCTCGGTGGCTGAATTTCGATGCTTTTAGAGAATAAAATTAAAAATCTTTCTATAATGTAATTAAATTGCATTTTATTATTTGATTTGCTACGCATTCATTATGAATGTTCAGCCAATTAAAGCCAATAAAAAGCAGTAAAATATGTTTGCGTTTTTTTTGAATTAAATACTAATCCCTTTAAATATAAACCTGCTAAAAACCTGACCGTTCCATTGCTCTTAAAAGTAAAAGGTAAGATAACCTCTGTAAATATCTCATGAATTGCGGTTTTCACCTGGTACGGGCAGTTACTAAAAAAATGTTGGTGTTCGGTTCCATACACCGATCAGCATGTCATAACCGTAATAATTTTCATTCATACTGTGTCTGTTTATTTTTTAATGGACTTTAAAAAAAAGCAGGTTATCAATACCACACTGATGTATGTAATCAGGGGTGGATTTACGCAAAGGCTGAGTAGACTGAAGCCTAGGGCGGTAAATATTATGGGCGGCAAATTTATGATTAATTTTTAAAAAAATGTAATCGTCAATTTTATTGATATAATTAATGATTTTGCAGAAAAAAAAGGTTTAAAGAAAAATGTTGGTAAAGGGTTTTGCCTATAATTAAATAATACATACTTCAAAAAAAGAGTTATTTGTTTTTCCATTTTAATTTATATTTTGTTTTTATATTAAGACATTTGTTTGTTTTAAAAAATTGTTATGTAATTTTCTGTATGATTTTCTTTTGTTAAATTTGTTTAATAAATTTTTATAAAAATTACTAGTGGAGTTTACATTCTTTTAATGCTAAATTTTTCGTTCTGATATCCAAAAAATAGATTAGCCTATGGGCGGCAAAAAGTTAAATCCGGCCCTGTATGTAATATTTCTGAAACTAATCCAATCCAAGGTGTCTCTATGTATGTTAGTATGTATGTTTGTGTGTTTGTTTGTATGTTTGTATATTTATCCACGTAATCCTCCAAAACTATTAATCGGATTGTAATCATTTTTTTATTGGCTTACATTTACTTTAACTTAGGGGGAACAGTTAAGATTTAATTAAAATTGGTTTAGTAGTTTTTTATGGTATTTATACGTTTGTAAAAGCGAACAGGCACTTTTTTATACATTCACTGACTAATCACCAAATCTTAAAAACTGCTTGACCTTGTAAAAAAAAATGACATAAAGAAAGTTGTAAATAAAAAGTTGGTAAGTAATTAGGTCTCTGATTGTTTAAAAAACAGGAGGCTACTGTTAAAAGAGATTTGTAGGAAACTCGCCCTTTAAAGGGGTAGAATGAGGTTGAAAAGTTTGTATGAGACTTCGTCATTTACAGATTTTGATTACGATTAAAAATAATCTGTTTTAAAGTGTTTGGAATTACATGCCTTACGGAGTTAAAATGGGGATAGAAGTTTGTATAGAAAAATTGTCATTTTTATAGTTGTAAATAAGGGAGGTAGTAATTAGAATTCTGATTGCCCAGAAAATTATAAAGTGGTAGAATTTTTAAAAGGAGGAAAAGTTTGTATAAGATATTCTTACTAACTCATTCACAAATGTCATTTATATTAGAAAATAATAGCAAACAAGATGCGATAAAATAAAAATGCTATACTGAGTTTGTTTTTGTCATATGTTTTTAATAGTATATATATAATTGTCATTATAGGGAACTAAGCACTTCCTGGAACTCATTATTAAAAAATATAAAATATTAGAGAATATAAAATGAGTTAATAATAAATCCATTATATTTTTTTGTAAAAAAACCTTGTTGAAACATTGCTTATAAATAGATAATAATATTCCAAAAAAAATTGTCCTATATAATGCGTTAACATTGTTACTGTTAATTTTAGAAAACATTATCTAAATTTGGCAATTTTTAATAAAAAATTTTTACGGTTCGATTCACTTTGCAATAAAGGTCTACGAATTTAGTACTGAAAATGTGATTTTTTTAGTACACATTGCAAACTATAAATGTTGTTGGAAAATATCCATATTGGGAAGACAATTGCACCAACTTGTTTATGCTGTTGTCAGTTTTAATTTTAATAAAAGCCTCTGTATTTTTATACGTCTTTAATTGTTGGCCTATTTATATGTTGTATTATTTGCACAATAAAATAAGGATAACCAAGTAGTGTGCTTCGGAGCTTACTTGTTTGCTATAAATAATTTCGCCAGCGCATTCGGGTGATAATTTCCAGAGTTTGGCTCTAAACCATAGAAAATTAGCCAAGCATGATAAAGAAATAACAAAAATCCTCACAATAGACGTTTAGATGATGTAAAATTCAATCCCAAAATTCAGATATAACTGGTTTCTGTCAGCGCCTTTTTTTGTCCTCACGAGTTTGTACTTTCGGCCACCAAAAGGCCAACGCCACCACGTGTGATTCTAAAAAAAGGTTTAGGAATCACTCCAGACTTCACTACACTTTCACGGCACTACTAAACGGCAGTTGAATTTCTCCTTGATCCCCGAGAGTTAAGGACGCCCGATTTGGCTTCTCCTGACACCTTTCCCGGAAAAACTTTGAAGTTTTCAACCGAACATCCACACTGGCCGGAGGTCAAAAAGAAAGTTCTGCTTCGGAGCACCTGATAGGCTATAATTGTCTTCCATGGCTTCAAGTTCAACTTTCTGATACTAATGCTACTTGACAAGAAACTCTAAAGAGATATCATCACCAGGCACAACCTTTTTTTTATCCTTATGACAGTCACGAAGGCTTAGGGATATAGCCTAAATACTAGGTACAATGCGTGTCGGGTTTTTAGGTGTTTAACCCATTTTTTCCTCAGTTCCACCAACTCTCCCCAAGTACCAACAGATGCAGATTTTCTATTTCACATCGCCTTTTAGACATCGCAGTAGTGCTACCACGGACGTTATAAAAATAACTACTACCTCTGTAAAAATCGTACATTAATGCCGAGGTAACGTCATCCAAAAGTATGGATGGTAGAGCCAATGACCTTGATCGCAATATATAAAGTAAAGTTTAAAACAACGACGTTGTTGGTTTAAAAACGGTCCTTGGGAACACTAGCGCCATCTTAATTTAGTGCAATTTGAGGGCCATTTTTAAAAGACAGAGATGGTGATCCTTATTTCTCTATCATCCATATCCAAAAGAAACCTACGTGGGATATCCGTGAATTTTAGATTTGTACAATTTATCTATACACTTTTGCTAAAATAAACAGTAGTTTATTTATAACATGTGAATATTTAAATAAATAATTTAGTTTTGTAATCATAACGAAGGTATGTAAAATAATCAATTTTATCAAAATTTATGTTGTCATGTTAACCCGCTTTTATTTTTTAATTTTATTAATCTGTATATACCTATTTGCCAAATATCATTCCTAATGTGACACAAATTGCAAATAAATGATTTTTGTAAACTTATTTTTGTTTAACGACAATTTATCGCTAATTTTCATATCCTTGCTGAATTTACGTGTTTTTGTGTTAAGGTCATCAGCGCTAATTGCTGCTATTAGAAGGTGATTTGGTTTTAATCTTAATTTTTCCACAAAATCCTGCAAGTGACACGACAACTTAGTTAATATAGTCGGAGAGCTCATGACACATGTTTTATGAAGTGTTTGATTTAGGTAGAAATTTTACATAGTTGTTTTGATTATTATATTAACAAACCTTAATAATTATACCAAAAAAAATTTAATAGCACAGTTTAACTAGAGTGGAATCTTCTTCTTAAAGACAACAAGCTCTATGAGATTAAGGATTTGTTTTTTGAGGATTTTATAGGCTGGCCTTTGCCATTTCAGTAACTCAATTTATTTGAGGAGACATAAGAAAGAGAGGTTCAAAAAAAATGGAGCTACGGCGGACAAAATAGATAACCCAACTTTAGTGGCATGGTGACGTTTTAAAATGTCTATGATCAAAAACACAACCTATCTTTCTCAGCCAGTCCATAATCTTTAAAGCGTCAGTGGTTTAAACTTTACATAGCACATACTAAACCGACCCATAAGGGGTCGTCCATTAATGATGTAAGACTTGAAGTGGGAGAGGAGGTTCGACAAAGATCAGGAAATATCACCATAAAGGAGGGGGGTGTAGTGAGATATCACGTGTATTTATTTTGTCGTTGAACACGCGATTTCAAAACAACCGAAAAGCGACTTGCCGTTGCCAGGCCACAATTCCCCATTTTTATCACGGTCCTTAATTTTTCAGAATTGAATTAGATTATACTTACAGTACGTTCCACAATAATTCGTTGATTTTTCGTTTTACCTGCTACTGTTAGTCGTCAAACTCAATATACTTTGGGTACCCGCATGTAGGTCCGGACTTAAAATTTTCTTTATTTATTATTGTACCTACTTTTAGGTATATTATGTATGTTATAGGCAAATTGCAGGTGTTGAATATAAAGCAGGGTCTTTTCGTCTTAGTTCATCAGCCGTTTGAAGTTTGTCAAGGTATTTTCGTGTGTGTTATTGAGCATCCAAAATAGCTAACCTAAAATATTTATATTAGTAGGTAATCAGGACCTGTACCCTTTCAAAAGGTGCGGTGCCTACACAATAGATATTTGTCAGGCAACCTATTTATGGTTGGGTTTTCCACTGAGGGTTGTAATTTAAATTTTATTGCGGTCAAGAAATCAGCGAATTATTGTGAAACGTACCATACCTGTAATTAAAGATAGTATTCTAAAATTTTTAAGATATTTTGTACTAAAAAAATACACGTGATTTCGGGTGAGGTGGTTAGTCTTAAACCTCACTACGTTCCACCAGGGGAAAGGGGGTTAAAAAATGCTAAAAAACATCACGTGATAAATGGATGGCTCCCAATCACTTTATCAAGAAACTGAATTCTCCTCTCCGTCAAAATTGCATCCTTACCCTCAAGCATATCTTCTGTATTACTCTTTTAAGCTCCTTAAACATTATTGGTAGATTAAAAAATAAACGCTGCTTTGGTAACACCAATAAAATTATTTAATTTATTAAAAACATTTTTTCGAAGAAAATAAACTTTTAAAAAATCTTTTTCACTTAAATCCAAATTATTCTTGTCACTGTAGAATGGGTTGACGGATACGAAAATTATTCAGAAAATTATTGCCATAATTTTGAAGAAGATATACACAATAATTATTTTATGTATTATATTATCGCAAGAATCGACTTTTAGGCTCGGTAATGTCATTGCGAATAATTTCATGCTACATCTAATAGTATTAACTTTTGTTTATTTAAATCTGACATAATTTAAAGACGCAAAAACCTTTTTTTATTTATTAAAGTTCAGCCCTTCTAGGCAAGGTGTAACTAATCCAACAGCTGTTTATGAAATTAGCATGAGCATGCATGAATTCCAGCAGTATTTCTACTAAAATTGATATTATAGCAAATATCAAACACAAATGAAGGTACTACTAGTATGAAGGGTAGAGGAAAGGAGAAATAACTCCTATGGAAGACGAATTAAAAAAGTGTCCAGCTGTAAGCAGTAATTAGGTGGCGCTAGCATAGGCAAAGGGTAATGTATGAAAATAGCAGTTGTTGACAAATTTAAGTTTGCCGAGTTAGGAAATTAAGTAAATATAACCTACATTTTTGTTATGATGAAATGAAATGATTATTTCTATTTATAAAATAAGACGGAAGTTCTTCCGTTCTTGTTCATTTCTCTATTCTATTCTAATTACTTTTGGCGCTATTTTTGAAATTTACCCTGTTGCTACTGCAGCGCCACCCTAATTTAACGCATTTTGACGAACAGTTTTTCATATTAAAGATAGTTCTCCTTCCCTTTACCCTCCATAACTATTACCAAAAGTCCCACAAAAATTTCCATCAAAATTGTGGTGATAATTTTTTCCATAAATTTCACTAGAATTCTTGTATGTGTAAAACGGTTCGTACAGTATGCATTATACATTTTTAATAAAATAGATATTAAAAAACACAATGAGTTCAGTTCTTACCTGTGCATACATTATCCTTTAATTTATTACCATTGTTCTTTTATAATACAGGTACTTTGTAATCGGCAGTATAGTACGCGGAATTTTAGCAAAACCAGATTTTTCAAGGCTCGATTTTTTTTTCATTGTTTGTACATAGCCAGAGGAATTTTTTTATAGAAATCATAATTGATTTTGCACATCATTGCTTATTATATTATCAATAATCTACATTGTATCCCACCTTTCTGGCTTAAGGATTTCTACAGGGTGATTCAAAATTTAATTTTGACGTACTAAACTTATTGTTTATGGTCGCAAACTCTTAACAGAAATGTTGATGGGTTTTGCAATTCTCTAATTGTGTCTACTTTATTGCAGTTAACTTCATTTCGTAGAAAACTACAAATAAAATTTACATAGGTAAAGTCAACTAACTTTAAGCTGGTATTACCATGCGCAATTTTATTACAATCAAAACTAAATAAAAAAAATATAACTTAGTCCGCCACAACAATATAGAGCATATTTTAAAATTATAAACTGGCGAGAACTGATTTTTTTTTAAGTTTAAGAAACGAATAGTTTCTTGCACGAAGACAAAGAAATTGAGCATAATTTTGATTACTTTTTTCAGGAAGCTCATAATATGGTTCGTGAAGCTAACGAGAAACAAGCGGCATCTGAAAAAGCTTTAAAGGAAAGTCAAATGAAGGTCGATGTTTTGACAGCTGAGGTCACAGCTTTAAAGGCGTTGGTGCTGACATCTACACCTAGCTCACCGAATCCGCATTTGCATCCACAAATATCAAAAGATGAAGCGGGTAACTATAAATATTTTTTATTACGTTGTTCAAAAATAACTTTTCCTAACATTACTCATACTCATATACTTTATTTGTTAAATTATTATACAATAATAATGCCACTTGGCATATAGAACGTGTCAATTTATAGTAAATCCTAAAAACTAATATCACAAATGAGATAAATTAACTAAAAATTACTAAAATAAAACAAACAGAAAATATACAAAATACATAAAACATATATACTTGAATTTTTTCAAGACAATTGACATACCAAAGGTGCGTTCGATTTGTATATTCAATTTGCGCATTTGTTCACACCGTAAGAACTTTTCGCTCCGAACCCGTTGGAGATGGATCTGACAAATGCTTTTATAAATGTTTCATTTATATTTTTTTACAAATATATTTCTTTATAATTTGGATTTTTTTATGAACTGTAAAGGCTCTATTTTCCATACTTTTAAGAAAAACTAAAAGTTTTTTTTAACAATATAAAATCTAATTTATTTATAAAAAAGTGTACAAAACATGCTTTCTTATCAATACTTTAAAATGCAAACAGCTCATCATTCTAAATTTATTGGCGTTTTTGAGCTAGAAAAACAACAAGAAGCTGCAGGAATTGCCTTGAACCTTCAAAATTTGGTGGAAAGGACAGCTGCCCCAACGAAAGTAACTGAAGGAGCGATATTTAATTTAAAAAAATGGACTAAAATGGGACAAAAGCTTTAAAGAAGTATCATCAACAAGGGCAAAAGGATATTCTAAAAGATGTTGATTGCAATACCATGCAATATAAACCAATGGTAACAATAGGAAACTTAATGTGTGGCAAAGTGATTAAACTAAATTTAAATAAATAAATAAACAATTTTTAAATAAAATATTACATGATATAAATCAAACATCGTCAAGGTCAGATAACAGATCGTCGCTCTTATCTTCGTCATCCGAATCAGTCACTATGACGGGGTTTATATCTAAAGCATCGCATATTCTGATTACTTCCCAAGCTTTCTAGGATCTCTTTTGGGCGTGCCGAATGTAGTTCTGCCAATGCTCAGCGGTTATTTCGCCAAGTACCTTTTCCCACGTTGCCAACACTTCAGAAGAGGTTTCTTTTAAGGCAGAAATATATTGGTCATATTTTCTTTTGTACTCTGACCAAACCATTTCGATTGAGTTATATTGACAATGGTACGGTGGGAGGCGAAGAACTTTATGACCAAAAGGTTTCACATATTCATCAAGGAAATATTTTTTTCTAAACTTCGGTTTTTTCTACCAAATCCCAGAGTTGGTCTTTCATAGCTGTCTCAGGAAAGGCAATATTTTCTTCGAAAAGCCACAGAATTAATCTTTTTTTGGTCCAAGGTTTACGGGGTATGTCTTCTACCAGCCCGGAGTGGTAGCTAGCGTTGTCCATGATAATTAATGATTTGGGCGGCAAATTTGGAACAAGTTGATATTTAAACCATTTTTCGAAATTTTGGCGGTTCATGCTATCATGGTAGTCGCCACTCTTTGTACCACTTTTAAAGACTAAACTAGCTCCCTTGATAAATCAGTTTTTATTGCCGGCGTTGACGACGATATATCTATAACCTCAAAAATTAACGGTTTTAACTTCGGCGCAAAATGAAAAAAATGTTTTTATAGTATTAATTTAGATGTCTAGTATAATTAGAAACATATATTTACTTTATCCCATCACGAATCCAAATCCCAAGGCAATTCTCAAATCCAACCCTAGCACATTAATCAAAACAGAAAAAATGTTAGGGCACAAGTGTAAAGGTATTGGTAATTGATCCCCTACCAATGTTTTTTTTTAATAAAAGCAAATTTTACTCACATTCACTGCTTTTTAAAGTGCTTGTGGCTTTGGTATCATCCTGCCAGGTATTTCTAAAATATCCTTTACTCAACTTACTGAATATCCATGTTTCATCAAGAAATACTGGAGTAAACCGTTTTGAAGTAGACTTATATTTTTTGTGTATTCTCTCAAAAAACTAATGGAGAAGTTAAAATGATGGCTCATTTCATCATTTAATTTTTGATGGAGAGATTTTACGGTAATATGCTCGTTAAGTGCATACATGCGATAAATGGTATCCCGGATCTTGCTTTTTAAGTAGTCAGTAATTTTGATATGCTCTTTATTTCTTGTTGATGATACTTCTTTAAAACTTTTGTCCGATTTTAGTCCATATTTTTTTAAATTAAATATTGCTTCCTTTTCACTACATTTTGAAAGTTCAAGGCAATTCCTGCAGCTTCTTGTTGCTTCTCTAGCTCAAAAAAGCCAATAAATTTAGAATAATGAGCTGGCTTTGCTCGTTTAGTCGCTTATTTCCTATTTTTTCGGCATTTTTACTTTTGACGCACGCAGATAATTTTTTTTGACAATGCGAAATTTTAAACTTAGGAATTTGTCATTAATGTGACAAGCAACAGTTGAAATAAGAAAACACGTGACTTTTTTTGGTAAATTTATTGTTTCTCTCTGCAAAAGTGTATCAGTTAAGGGTGCAAAAAAATGTCGGAACTGCATATCCGAAAAAATTCAACTTTTTAATAACATTTAACTTATAATTTAAAGATTAGAATTAGAACACATGCTCAGGCGAAAAAATTCTATTTAACAATTCTTCCAAAGTATAGCAGGGGTTATTGTAAAGATAATGCTTTGTTTTTTGAAGCAGTTTTATTTTTGGAAGAATTCTCGCGTTTAAGGGGAGTGTATTCCATATACGAATCAAACTAGAATGGACATTTTTCTGAACAAAACTGTGTTTGGTAGAATTCGCAAAAAATTCTGTTTATTGCTAGTATTGTAACTATGTTGTCTCTTATTGTTTTCAAATAAATTTTTATTATCAGTCGTGAATTTTATTGCTTCGACAAAATAAATTCCAATTACGGTTAAAAGATGTTTGTTTTTAAATATTGGTCTACAACTTTCCCTCCACCCCAATTTAAAAAAGCACCCCCAGACATCTCTTTTGCAGTATCTGCACTCTGCCCACCTGAACAGAGTTAC
Source organism: Listronotus oregonensis (assembly GCA_019359885.1). Classification (NCBI taxonomy): domain Eukaryota; kingdom Metazoa; phylum Arthropoda; class Insecta; order Coleoptera; family Curculionidae; genus Listronotus; species Listronotus oregonensis. Next base: position 1,961 of record JAHBCN010022178.1, on the reverse strand, counting down.
CCCAAAAAATAATACCATATCTTATTCATGACAAAATGCACGAATGAACTTAGAGCAGCTTCGAGACTTACGCTTTCAACAATCATTCTCAATGCGTAACAGCATTTTGTCACGTTCATACACACGTCATCAACATGGGCTTTCCAGTCCAGGCGGTGATCTACCTGCACACCCAGAAATGATACTGAGTCCCTTGTTCTTACTGTAGCTTCATCCAACTTTACCTCATTAATAACCTTAAAATTTTAGACTTTCATTGTTTTAATTTGTTAATTGATACACAACGTTTCGGTTGGTAATGTATCTACAAACGGTTGGAGATACATCACTAGCCAACGTTAGGTGCCGCCCGACGGCGTAATTCCCTATACCAACCTTATTCAGCGCTCTCGCGTCGGAAGTATTTCCTAAGTAACCCGATCTCCATGCCAAACTTTCCCAACCCGATTTAGCGCGCAATGTTGAATTGGGTTATCTTTGCCCCTTTGCCGTTATTTAGATTGACTTCACGCTTGTAAGAGAACGAAAATTAAACGCCAAGCACGTTTTATCAAAATTATTTATATTTTATTTTATTTGTATGAGTGTTTTTTTTTGTGTACTATGTCAGAACTCAAAGAACATAAAGCACTTGGAGAATTTTTCGATGCTTCAAAAGATTTTTTCACATCCATGACTTTTAAATCCACATTACAAGTCTCTTAAGCATCTAAGTATATGATATAATATTTGATTGGATCTGAGATCTGCACCGAATCTTCGTTGAGCCAAAATTTCACTAATTTGATGGTAGATAGTGAAACTGAAGTTAAGCGCAGGCGGATTTATTTTAAAAATATTAGCCACATGGCTAGCAAAAATATGGATATTTCCCTATTTAATATTAATAAAAACGTCAATTTAAGATTTAAAAAAATAACTACATCTGCACCATTGGCTTCATTTTTGCAGTAATTGTAACAAGAAGTTTTAAAAGAAATATACGAGTTCAACCAGGATTTATTTCATGACGAAAATTCCGACCTGGTGTGACAAGGGGATCAAAAAGAGTAGCAGCAAGACGCCCATCATATTCAGAAATCAGCCAAAGAAGTAGAATAATCGACCCAACGTAAAATCGCAGGGAAGTGGGCATTAAAAATGAAATCGCAGCTGTTTGTTTGATTATTTTGTAACTCAGATAAATTTATTATTTTTATTTTGTTTTTATAATAAAACATATAATTTATTTTGTGCATCTAGTATTTGTTTAATCAACAATATTGCCCATAATATAGTCTTACAGATCCCATCTTTATTCAGCATTGCACGCTGAATCAAGTTGGGTAAAGTTTGACATGCAGATCGGCGCACTTCGTAACTAGCACGAGCTGAATAAGGTTGGCATAGGGAATTACGCCGCCCAGCGTTACAGAACTTCCCCTTAAAAATCTTTATTTTGCTTTAACGGGAAGGAATTTCTTTAGTCAAATTCAGAATAGAATTAGTTCTTATCCAGCTCTGATGTTCTTACATTGAGAAAATAAACATATTCCTTTTGATGTATTTATAGGATTTTTTAATTAAATTACGCAAACGCCTCTTTTATTTTATTTTTAGAACTGTTGTCAAGATCACCAAACTAAATTAAACTTCCTGAATATATATAAATAGACTAGTTTACAAAAATCCTCCCCTAAGATATAAATGTAGTAGTTAGTGATAAGCAAAAACTATTTGCACACCCGAAATGACTTTGGCATCAGTATTTTCAAACTTTTTTTTATGTTTGTTGGAATTTTATCCTGGTAAAAAAAACTGTCGAAAAAGGGATTGGTATCCCTGTTTACCTAGCTGTTGTTTTAAATTGTGCAAAGTAACTGGCATGTCTGACAACACAAAAACCAAATATCATATTGTGATAAGTTAAATTTGTTTTTTCGACTAAAGTTAAAAGCAGACGGATTTGGGAGAATTTTTTT
>JAHBCN010022177.1:0-13527 GCA_019359885.1 Listronotus oregonensis | reverse complement strand
TGCAATGTCCAAAAAAAAAGGAGATGTGGTTGAAAAATTTTTGAATATGTGTTGGGCGTCATGCTACCTTGAAGGGAACACTAATCGGATCTGCTGCCGTAAGAAAATGGCCCCCCATACCATGAACACCCAAAAAGTGCGATGAATATGCCGTTCGAGGGAAAAATTTGGGACCCTCCGTCGTTCACCACCCCCTTTAACTCTTGCCCCCAAATCAGGTGCCCCCAAAGAAGGGGGACTTATGAACACGACTGATTTTTTTTTTTATATTCCATTCAAGTCTTTCTTACTCCATACCAATCGTTGCCGACGACCCTTTTGGGGGTCAGAGGTAGTACAAGATGGGGAGGATGAAAAAAAATCGAAAAACAATCCTGTCGCTTTGATCTGCCTTTAGGGGCTATACCACTAACTCGTCGATTTAGCCCTTCTGGAACCACGCTCGACAACATATCATTACAGTAGCTGCCGATACCCCTGTTCAATTAAAAATCAGTAGGTAGGTAGGAACAATTATATTTTTGACAGACCCGGAGTCCCGTTTTCGGGGGACGGCGCGGAGTTTAAAAATTTCATCCCTGCGTTGTGCCGTTGCGTCCCATCAACCCTTTCAACATATTAAGTTTCCGCGTTTGCCCCTTTTATTAATTTGCCCTTTTTTTTTTCTTGGTAATTTTTTTTTTGGGGCAAAGTTTTTGGGGATTAAAAAAACTTCTTATTTTAGGAATTAGTGTTTTTAGTTAATTTTTATTTTTTTGTTACTTAAAATTTGTTGTAACAAAATGCCTAGTTGTATGGTTTTTTTTTGGGGAAACCCCAAGGGAAAAAAATACCTGGAAAAACCCTGATTTAAAAAAAGGCTCACGTCAATCAAATATCACTTTCAAACCCTTTTAAACCAATTTGTTGGTTTTAAAAATCTTGTCGAGTTCAATGTCCAAGCAAGAAAAATGTTGGGTGCCAAAAAAAAAGTTATTTAATCTTTTTCGTTACTTTTTGGAATAACCTTTAAACCCCAGTTGCTTTAAAAAAGGGGGGCCCCCTTTTTTTTGACCCAAAAAGTATTTCTCTCCGTCTAATCTGTATGCTTTTGAGGTATTCCAAAATCAGACCATCTTTAGAATATTATTCTTTGTGGGGGAATGGCGTTTCCTACAACTTTTATAAACCGGGGGTTCCATTCAAAAAGATCTGTTCGTCTTATGATCCCACGTTTAAAAAAAACCCTTTTCCCTTTTCAAAACCCACCGACAGGCTGGGGAAAAAATATGTTGCATTTTTTAGGTATATCCGAGGAGTTGAAAGGATAAATTTGACAGCTCCCAACAGAGCCCCAATGTCACTGTTGGGCATGTTTTTTCAGTCCATCTTAAAAAAGCCCCGAATTTTGACTTTTTTTGTTCCGTCATTCCCAGAGTGTCTAGACTGAATCTGCTACCCGCAGAAGTATTCCCCTTCCAAATATTTAAGTTTTTTTTTATAGATAAACTCCCCTTTAAAACCTAAGACATCCACGGAGTTAATATTAAAGCCTCTTCCTTGGTGGACTGTTTTGACGATATAAAAATTCTTAATGTAAAAATTTTTTACTTCTCGTTAAATTTGTTTATGTTACCCGATGAGGTAACACTATTTTATTGTACTTTTGTACAGATTTTAAATTTATAAAATATTGTATAAAACCTAAAACACAAACAAAGTTTAAATTATAGTAAGTTTTTTTTTTTGACCCTTGCCGACTTTTGATAATTTTTGCAAAAGGAGGCGCTGATTACAAATCTAAAGTAAGTTTTTTTACAAGTTTTATTTTTCAGATATCATACTTAAACATGATAATTAGATGAAATGTTTTTACACTATCTTCCCTTTTTTTTTATCACAAAATTTGATTAATACTGAAACTTTCATAAATGTTTGAAATTTATTTAAAAAAACCGTGTTTTTAATTATTTTATTAAGATTTTTGCTAAACATACAAAACCCCAAAAAATTTGATTACCTAAATGAAGGCTTCAATAGAATCGCCCAATAACCAACAATGTTGTAAAAAAAAAAAAAAAAACATTGAAAGTATATAAGATGAAAAAATATACCTTTGATGATGTTAATTTTATGCATGGTAAAAAAGAATTATGGAAGCTCGGCCTTACTAACATTCATTGCGAAAACTCCGCAGGGACTATTCCCCGCCCTGCACGCCTAGACAATTTTTTTTATATCATTGGCCTTCCATAATTTTTTTAAATTTCTTCGAACTAAGGCATGACCATATGCTCCCCCACTTCTCAACCAATTTAAGTTAATGCCGTTTTTTTGCCCCTTTTTTTTTAAATTAATTTTAAAGGGGGTTCCTAGCAGAAAAGATGCTTATGGTCATGTAGGGTCGTCTTGAATGCTCCCATCATCCCCAAACAGGCGGGAAACCCATGGCCGAACGCCCACCGTGCCTTTTTATAGCTATTTATTCTTAAGGTTTTTTTAGTGACCCATTTGAGAAGTTTTTATATCTAGGTACCAAACTTGCAATTACAATTCGCGGTACCACAAAAACTGTTGACAACGGTCGGGGTAGGTTATTTAATGTCAGGAGACGTTTTAGTATTTTTAAAACAAATAAATCATCAAAAATAAAATTGGGCAGTTTCAAATTTTTCCCCTTTCAAAAAACACCTAATTTAAATTGAACTTAGTTTTAGTTATTACTTACAAACAATAAATTCCAGCTCTTTTATACAGTTGCTTTTGTTTTGGGTCCACAGAAAATGCATTTTAAAAATTTAAATCAGAATAATGGAAATTTAAAAAAAAAAGCTCTGGCTGCAAGTTCCGTGTATGGATTAAAAAAGACTTTATTTCAGACGCTACCATGAACATCGCAGCAATTATTCTAACTCCTTTTTTAGATGGCTATTCTTTCCGGGCCCAAAGGGCCAGTAATTCCTTGAGATTTCCCCCGGTAAATAAAAAAACACAAAAGATTGGCTTTACTCTGTCGGACCGCAAAATAATATCTTGATGAGGATAAACGATAAAGGTGCCGATTTGGCCCCGTTCCGTTTTGCATAACAATTGCCACTTAAGTAGACTCTATCATCGCTTCTTTTTTTTTACTTTATTAACATATTTAGAAAGCACTCATAATGGAAACGACATTTTAATGGTTCCAGTCAAAGCTTTTTAACTGGCGCTCGTCTCAAATATAAATAAATTTTTTAGGGTTTTTTTGTCCATTGCCTTTTATATTTTTACTTTAAGTAAAAAAGGTTATTAATCAAGAGATTTTGTTACCAAACATTAACGAACTTTAACTTAATATTTGATTTTCATCAAACATTCCGACTTTTGTTTGCATTTTCGCACCTTCGTTTTATACAAAGCAGTTTTGGCATTAATTTCTTATATTCCGATATTTATAAAAACAGAAAGATCCGGCGATTGAAAAATCGGCCGATTTAGCAAATTTATCTTTTTGCCCTAAAAAACTGGCCGCGAAAAATATTATATTACCTATAATCACCCTTGTAAACTCGGCCGGTGGTCAAATTTTGTCAGGTACCTAGACATATTACCCATCCTTATTTAAATGGAAATGGGGGGACAGTACCCAGGGCCGGAATATAAAGATGAACTAATCACAAAATTGAATTATTTTTTGCACAGTTCTTTAGTGAATTAAATTAATTTTTTTTTCATGGCGTCAACTCCATTCATTATTACGAGCCAACGCGGCAAAATTTTTTTTAGTATTGAATAAACTCTAATATAGTTAGTTCTGGTCGGTCATTTAATTAAAGCAGCTTAATTTTCCTAAATTCAAAAACCTTTAGTTTTGGTCGGTCAATGTTAGTTAAAGGTAGAAACAGTAAACTTTTCCGTTTCGACCCTATCCTGTCATGGCTTAATCAAATTATATTACTAAACCCCAAAATTTTTTGGGCCACAAACCGAACCCATAAACCGGGAAAAGTTTAAAATTGCCAAAATTTGGTCCCAAACCGGACGCCCCCCCAAATGTTGTTGAATTTTTATAATGGCCAAATTTTTTTTTTCATTTTCTGTTCTTTAACGACCGGCCGATTTTTTCATATCAACCTTTGGGTCATATTTTATGGTGGGTTTTAATTTTATTCAGCCGAGTTTTCATTTGTCCGACGATCCTCATATTTGAAAAAATGCAAAAAGGGAAAAAAATTATTTTTTAATATTTTAAATATGTTAGTAAAAATTTTATGTTGTTGTTTGCCATTTTTACTAAGTAAAATAAAGAAAAACATCCTTCGTGATAACTTTGGATCTCAGATTGCCTCGGTCCATTAGATTTTTAAATTTTGTGGGTTTTTAGGCCATTAACTACTAAAAAAAAAGGGATAATAAAGAACAAATTGTAAGAATAAATTTACAGTTGACTGTGTTTTTTGGGTTCCTAAATATGAAAAATTACAAAGTGATATTAAATTGCTTGCGTTTTTGAGAACGGGGTAAATTTGTTACTATTTAAAGAATTCTAAAGTATCTCAGAATTTGTGCATTTTAGCAAAAATATATGCAGAGCTTTTTTAAAGAGAATAAAATATCCTATTAATAAAAAGACATTATCTCTTTCCTTACGGTTAGTTAGGGGGGGGGTTCGTCCCCCCCTTTCGGGGTCTATTGACTCGATTGGGGTTTTTTCGGATCCCAATAGTTCGTCAGGTATCCATAGCTCCTCTACCAATAGGGTTGGGGAATTTTACTTAATTCAACTTTTTAAAAATTCTGGACCGTTATCAAGACATTTCCCAAAAAACTACAAATATACCCTTGCAATGTAAAGTATTAAAAAAAAAATGTAGACAGTCATGAAAAAACAACAATATTTATCAACAAATAATTCCGACATTACGCTTACAAACATACTTAAGCAAATATTTTTTTAAAATTAATTTTTCAAAGGAAGAGCTCATTTACATATTTTTTTATTGGGGAATACTGATAAAAATTGTTTTCTAGCAAGTGGAATGTATGCGGATAAATTTATCAAAGGCGCCATTTACAACCAACAAGCTTTAGCGACTGCTCGAGCGTTTTCTTAAAAAGAAGGAGCGTAATTTACAAAAAGAAAGAAATGTTTAAAATAGTTACAAATAAAGAAAATTAATTTACGGTTTTGCTGACAGTTACAGAAAATATAAACATTAGCCAGACCCGTGTGAAGGAAGAAGTTGGAATAAGTGAAAAGTCAGTTAAGAAAATTTGAAAAATACATCACTTTCAACTGCAGCAGGCTCTGAGTAAAAATGGCTTTCAGTATAGGGTTTAGTTTTGTAAGTGAACTCGATTCCACCTTCAGAAAAATCCATTATTTTTTATGCACGTCTTATTTTCTGATAAGGCCACATTTTACAACAATGGATGCGTCAACAAGCATAATTTTTTACAACAACGCTACGGAAAATCCAAGAATCATACGACAAATATAGGTACTACCAACATCGTGGGTCGATAAATTTCTTACTTTTTTAACAGTCACCTTGCCGGTGAAATGTATTTCGAGTTTTTAACACACGATTTACCTGCGTTGCTTTTAAATTCTCCACAGGCACAAAATATGTGATTACAACAAAATGGAGCTCCAGCACTTATTTCGCAACAGATTAAAGCTTTGTTAGATAACACCAAAATCGTTGGATTGGCCTGCATGGTCGCCTGTTTAAACCAAACTAGGCTTTTTTGGTTTTTTGGTTTCTATTGGGTAAATAAAAGATCTTGGAACGTCCAACAAATGAGTTCTAAGAAACGTCAAAGTGAGTAGAACATGCGGCAAAGAATAATTAACTCGTTTGCGCCAATTAAACCCGCATTGCTCCGAGATGTAGAAAGTTCCTTTTAAGCAAAAGAAAAACGGATATCTTGAACAAAATGAAAGACATTTTAAACATGTTTACATTTATTTTAATAATTTACTAACGCAATAGATATATTTGCACTTTTTGGTAAATATCTTCATAACGGTCAAGAATTTTAAAAAACTTGTTATAAAGTAATTCATTTGTATTTAAATTTTGCATTAGAAAGTAAAATATTATATAGGGTGATTTATTAGAAAATCTTAGGAAAAACGGATTTGAAAGTTGTCATTTTTAAACCAAAATTTTAGACCCCTGTATTAAATATGAAAAAACTATTTATTTTCAAAGTATCTTTTGTATTGAAGTTTACACTATAAAGCTCGGACAAAACAGATCCAAGACATTATTTTTTAGAAAATTAAATAAAATTTTAAAAATTTATAAAAAATATGAAAAGGCACTAAAATATACTAAAACATACGGGGTGTACTATTAAAAAAAACTTTGTTATGTCGTCATATATTTTTGGACCACCCTGTATACGCGAAAACATTTTTCCGAAGTATAGTTTTATGTACAGTGTTTAAACGAACTTCATTGGTTTATGAGCTATGGATGCCTGACGCACTGCTGCCGGACCCTGTAGATTTTTCTTACGAGCCAATAAAATTACAGGTAGCCACTCACTGTGGGTTCTTCAAAAAGGTATGCGGTTAAAATCCCATTAGCATTGGGTAATTAGCATCTCTGATGACTGTCCAATTATGTCTTTGAATGTATCGATAGAAAGTTAGACAACACCTTAGCTTGTAAAAGCATCTTACAGACCATGCATTTTTTTCTAATAGCGTAAAAAAGACAACTCAACTTACTACATGAGGGCATAGCACAAAGCGTGGATCTACAGGCAGAAATCTTTTTCCAAAAAAACTAGAAATAATAAAAGTGATTCCCGCCGCACACACTAAGGAAATCCTTAGAGGAGAAACTGCGCAGGCCGGACCGGCGGCCAAAACAGACCGGAGAAACAAGGGCGTTCTGATACATACACACTCCGGAAATCCTTGAGGCTAGGTTTACCCAGTTTTTCCTCTGAGAATTTCCCTCGTGTGTATGGTTGGCATAAGAGTATTGGTAGAATATCCACAGGTAAACGCACCCGTTGGAATTTACAAAGTTAAGAGATGAACAAACTATGATTTAGGCGAGTTTACGTTGCGTAAAAAAAAGCTGTTAACTGCTCAAGCGTATGGTAAAACTAGGATTAGCTATTTGGAATAATTGGCTTAAAAACTCTTTAGTAATATAATTAACATTTCAAGACAGTCCACAAAGCCTTTCAGTCAGAGTACCAATTTAGAGAAAGAGCGGAGAAAGTCAAAATTTCGAGGTTTCTTTAGATGGACTTTAAAGGGATGTCTGAATGTGATATTTTATGTTTTTCTATCAGCAACTAAATGGTCAGAAATTATACTAGCTAATATTTCTGTAATGAGGAAAAAGCCATTTCCCAAACATGGACATAGTAGTCCACACAAAGCCGGATATAGCATCATTAGTTAGTCAGTTAATACGCATGCAGTGTGTTTCTATCGTTCCTCAGTTTAAGAACGTCTTTCTTTCTGCTAAATCTTATAATCCAAATTATGCCACCCTATCCGGCGTTCCTTGACTTTGCTGATCTCACGGGAAGCGGTGTTTTAACGAGGCAAAGGACGTTAAGTAAATGTTCAGAAATATTGGCTATAATTGGTGACTCCACCTATTTTATTGATTTATGATTATTTGATGAGATAGAAAACTTATACACGACAGTTTTTAGACTTCTATTCTATTTTTTAAAATATGTAAAATACAAAAAAATGCATCAGGTTTTTGTGATATAAAAAGATGTTATAAATTGTTGGAATCAAATACCTTGCATAGTACTTTTTTCAATTTAAAGATTTTTTTTGTCCTTGCATACGAGTGCTGTAGCCACAGAATTACTTTTATACTGACAACTGACAACATATTAAGGAGTATTTTTGAAATGTTAGAGTTTTAAAAGAGATATTAATTTATTGGATGTTAATGTTTTTTACTATTGGCTTATTTTAATAGAATAAAATCATTTGCTTTAATAATATCCCCTATATTTATAACTTTTGACATATGTTTTTCTAACACTGTAGCTTATTTAGACTAGTAATTTGAACTAGTACTAAGAAATGCACATAAAGAAAGTGTTATATAAATAAATATATATATATATATATATATATATATAATATATATATATATATATATATATATATATATATATATATATATATATATAATATATATATATATATATATATATAAAAAATAAAGGAGGAAGTCTTGGCCGACCAGTTAAACAACAAAGGTAATAAATTTCTTGGGTATCGGTCCAGGAGAGGGCTAATTAAAGTGAAATACTTCTTAGTTTAACGAGCTTTCGAAAATATTTATTTCCTTTTCAGGTCTACAATATGGAAAAAACAATACAATAAAAAAGCAAATCTTTCTCAATTTTAGGTATACTTACAACTAAATGCATTATTAAGAAGTTAGTAACATCAACAACAGCTGAATTTTACAATGTATAGATACAGGATATTGTTAAGTTTTCGAAAAATTCATATTAAATACAAACGTCTAGAGTACTCAAAGATAGATTAACACAACATAAAAGTGATTGTAGATTGGGAAAAAAACTCTTGTGCATTGTCTCAACATTGTAATCAACTTGGACATATTTTTAATTTTAAAGAAACAAAAATTTTTTGTGTGGGAGGCGAATTATAACAAAAAGAGTGGTTCTAGAGATGATAGAGATATACAAACATTCTAACAGCATCAATAAAAAAACTGACATTGACAATCTAAGTGTCATTTCTCTAACTTACTCAATTTTAACTTAAAACAAAAGACAAACAATGATTCCAATAGTTCTTTTCATCAAGCTAAAACATTTTAACAATAACTGTTAACATAATTAATTTTTAATACTTTTGATTTTTTGATTCTCTGGTTTTTTTTATTCTCTGGTTTTCTCTTCTTTATAACCTAACATTCCTTTTATAACCTAACATTTCTTTTGTAAGTAACCACCTTTAGTTCAGTTGAACCTCACTTAAAAAAAGTAGGCTGGTCCTTCCCCTTTTTTTTTTTGTTTTTTTTTTCTCTATTGTTAACACTTTTATGCTACACTGGACCTAAATATAACTGGATAAGTGTATGGTAATGCTATGGGCGAAGGGTGTAAGTAAATAAAAAACATAAAATCTGGAATAGACAAAACATCATCATACTCATAATTTGTGTTTTCCTGGTCACGTACGTTGCACACACACACACACACACACACACACACAACACACACACACACATACAAACACTAACCCTTAGGTGACAGATAAGGGAGTGCACATACACCAACATATACACCCAACACACACACACTAACCCTTAGGTGAAGATAAGGGTTCACACATACCCATACACATGCACACACACCCACAAACACTTACCCTTAGGTGACAGATAAGGGTATCCTACACACTCACACAGACATACACGTAATATAACATGCTCTTTTGGAGAGATGGTTCGTGATCATTAAGACACTACATATTTACTGTTTAAAAATATAATTTTTTTACCATTACAATTTTTCAATTTTACATATTACGCACATTCAGTCATAAGTAAATCTATCTTCCAGGTAAGTTAACAATATCTTAACTTTAACCTAGATATGCCCGGACCTTATACCGCATTCCAAAAAATAAAAAACTTAAAAAAATACATGTTAAACTAAAAAAAACCCAAACGAATAAAGTGGTATAGAAATCCATCCATTTTATAGTCTTACTTTAATAATAATTATAAAAAAATTTTTTTAAAAATGTATCAGCTTAGAACTAAGAAACTTTAAAGAATTTTTCGAAAACTTAACAATATCCTGTATCTATACATTGTAAAATTCAGCTGTTGTTGATGTTACTAACTTCTTAATAATGCATTTAGTTGTAAGTATACCTAAAATTGAGAAAGATTTGTTTTTTATTGTATTTTTTTTTTTTTCCATATTGTAGACCTAAAAAAAGGAAATAAAATTTTCGAAAGCTCGTTAAACTAAGAAGTATTTCACTTTAATTAGCCCTCTCCTGGACCGATACCCAAGAAATTTATTACCTTTGTTGTTTATTTATATATATATATATATATATATATATATATATATATATATAATAATATATATATATATATATATATATATATATATATATATATATATATTATATATATATATATATATATATATATATATATATATATATATATCTATATATATATATATATATATATATATATATATATATATATATATATATATATATATATATATATATATATATATATATATATATATATATATATATATATATATATATATATATATATATATATATATATATATATATATATATATATATATATATATATATATATATATATATATATATATATATATATATAGTTCTTGAAAAGCTTTACTAATGGCGAATTAATAACCTCTAATTTATCGTTCAGACTATACTGAGGATTTATAATTTTATTAACTTTCAAGGATTTTAAAGACGGGAGCTTTTTACCTTTAAAAGCCAAATGTTGGATTTCGTAATTTTCATTAAAGATATATAATTATTTACTAAAAAAGTTCAATGATGGTAGTTATTAACCTTTAGTTGATCGTTTAAATCATTCTGTGTGGTTTTAATTTTTTTGATTGCCAAGGATTTTAAAAAAGAGCTTTTTACCTTTATAAGCCAAATGTAAGATTTCGTAATTTTCATTAAAGGTGTGGCTATATTCTATTAAATACGAAGCATAAGTAGATAATTTTAATTTTCTTTTTATACGTATGGTTTATATTTAGAAGTACATAGTTACATTTTCATTGAAAATTCCCAAGGCTACATTTAGCTAACAAACCTAAAAACTATTTCTTTAAAAATCCTTGAAAGTTAATAAAATTATAAATCCTTAGTATAGTCTAAACCAGGGGTCTCCAAACTTTCCAGCCTTAGGGCCATACCGATTACTCCAGTAAGTTCCGAGGGCCAAAACCATATTATCATTGTTGCCGGTGGTAATGAAATAGTCCACCGATGAAAAAAAGCCGAAAAAGTACAGTTTAAAAGGCTGCAAATCGGACTAAAGTCCCAAAACGGAACACTGCATATTATTAATTTTCCTGTCATTATCTGTAATTTCTAGATTAGTCGTAGAGTACGAGCCAAGGAGTAACGTGACACGACATCTGGTGGACACAACGGAAATAGGTAGACCTTCTATCGCTAACAGATGGCGCGAATAGCACTACAGAATAATGTCGTTGGTTCGAGAAATTTGGTGTCTTCCACTCACTTCTAGATGGCGTAATTGGAGTATATAAGAAGGCTAGTGGCGCAACCACAAGCCGTTCCTATAACTGTTGTTAAATAAAATTTTGCATACCTCCTTAAAACGTGTTTGTGCGTGTTTAAGTTTAAGACATCTTTATAACAGTATTTTGATTTGAATTGTTGCTTTTGTGTGTGAATTAGTAGTATGGAAAAGAAGCGAAAATTGATAGTGAATGCAGAAAATTCAAAGATCAGTGGAACATTCAGTATTTCGTAATTGAGTCCAGTAACAAGGCGCTATGTTTGATTTGCAATGAAAGCATAGCCGTTCTCAAAGAATATAACATTAAACGTCATTATGAAACAAAACATTTTCAAAATTACTCAAAATATACAGGAAGTTTGCGGACAGAAAAATTCGAAGCTATGCAGCGCGATTGAAATCCAGCAATCTTCATTTACAAAAATCAAAACTGAACAAGAGGCTGCAACTCGTGCCAGCTTTCGTGTGGCTCTTGAAATTGCAAAACGTGGAAAACCATTCACCAATGGAGAAATGATCAAAGAATGCATAATTGCAGTAGCCGAAGAAATGTGCCGAAAAAAGGGAAATTTATTAAAAACTGTCAGTATGTCAAAAACACTGTGGCTCGAAGGGTAGAAAACATCGCTGAAAATATATCCTCTCAACTGTTCGACAAAAATGGACATTTTGGTGGTTTTTTTTGGCCTTGGATGAGTCAACGGATGTGTCAGATACTGCTCAGGTGTTGATTTATATTCGAGGAGTAGATAAAAGCTAGAAGTGCACAAGAACTTCTTGATATGTATAGTATTCATGGCACAACTACTGGTACAGATATTTTTAAAGAAATTGAAATGGCCATTAATTCAAAAGAACCTTCGATGGAAAAACTTGAAATGTATTACAACTGATGGAGGCAAAAACATGAGTGGGAAAGATAAAGGAGTGGTCGCTCTTGTGTCAAAGGCTGTAGAAAATGACGGTGGTTCAAAACCATTAGTCTTACATTGTATCATTCATCAACAGTCTTTGTGCGGAAAATGTTTAGAATGTCTGACGTTCTGAAACCAGTCATATCAACTGTTAATTTTATCAGATCTTTTGGGCTGAATCACCGACAATTTATTGAAGAGATTGGAGAAAGCTTACCTTATCATACTGCCGTACGCTGGCTTAGTTGTGGGAAAGTCCTTCAGCGCTTTTTTGGGAAATTCGAGCAGTGATCGAAATTTTTTTGAATGAAAAGCATCGCCCTCTTACTGAATTACAAAACAACGCATGGCTGTGGAAGTTAGCATTCTATGTTGATTTGACAAAACATGTGAACGAACTGAATTTGGTATTGCAAGTAGAAAACCAGCATCTTCCTGATTTATACACTAATATCAAATCATTCCGGAAGAAATTGAGACTGTTTCAATCACAACTACAAATAAATGTTTTTCACATTTTAAAACATGTGAAATATTCAGCCACACTACTGAGACTGAGTTTCCTATCGATTTTGCAATCGAAACTTTGAGTGCTTTGAAGATAAATTTTGATACTCGTTTCTCAGACTTTGATGCCATTGCGAATCAAATTAAGATTTTTCAGAATCCTTTTGATACTGACATTGAAATAGCCCCGGAACTTCAAAGGAAATGATTGATCTACAATGCGGATATAATTAAGAACAAATATCAAAACTCATCTTTGTTGGAATTTTATAAGAGTCTTCCACTGACACAATTTGATAATTTGCATAAATTTGCTCGTGGTCTTTTCTGTTTTTTGGGACTACTTATTTGTGTGAGAAAACCTTCTCCAAAATGAAGTACAAAAAAATGTTTACAGATCGAAATTAACTGATGAGCATCTTAAATCTCTTTTAATAATTGGTACAAGTAAAATTAGTCCACAACTACAAACTCTCAATTACATAAATCTCATTAGTGTTTCATATGTCATTATGTTTGTTATAAGTAGGGACCGGACATCGATAAAAAACCATTACAATTTCGAGCTTAAAATGATAGAGATTACACCAAATAAAAATGCAATAAATACTTTAACTTTCTTTAGTAGTTTTGGTTTTTATTTTGTTATTTTTATTCGGTGCGATTTCTTGTAGAATAATACAAAAGACCTGGCAATAGCAAAAAATTTAGTAGAGTTTTTGCACCACCAAAGATTAAACTATAATATTTTGTAATGCTTTTATATAAATTAAATAAAATAAATTTAATTTAAAATAGATTTTTTGTCTACATATAAA
>JAHBCN010022176.1:0-13526 GCA_019359885.1 Listronotus oregonensis | reverse complement strand
CACAGAATAAATAAAAGTGTTTTTAATTAATTATTAAAGAAAAATAAATGAATTTTTGGAATTATACAGGGTGTCCCATTTTTGAAACTTTTATATTTCTCCGTAATTGTGTTATCAAAAAAGTAATATAGGCGTCATGCGCTCTTTTGGGATCAAACTTAAAATGATAAAATCAACATTTGAAAATTTTTGCTAGCTTAAGAAATTGTTTATTTCAGAATGACCCTATAAGAGATACAGAAAAAATGTTTATACAAAAGTTTTTTTAAAATGATTCTTGAATAATCTGCCGTTTTCAGAAGGTAAAAAAGTTATCGGAATAACTTCATTTTTAAAATAGAACACCCTCTATATTTGAATCTTAAAAGTTGTTTTTTCTATGCGATTTATTTTAACTTTAGTACTTTAAACCACAGTAGGCTATGTAATAACAATGCGCCTCTACCCAGGCCGCTCTTCGTATAAGGTGGCCACCACGATCTCCGGATTTAACACCTCCAAATTTTTTTCTGCAGTGTTGCAAAATAAAAATTATAAAGAAGTCATCTTAGTCCCCAACAACTTGGTCAAAAGATTTATGAGGCCTTTGCAGAATAAAAGCATTCCACATTATGAATGCCTTAAAATCCTTTCGAAAAAGATGTCAAGAGTACATTGAAAACAACGGAGGGGATTTCGAACATTTGCGATGTTTCCCGTTATTTTTGTCCCTTAATCTAAATCTTTTATTTCGTTTTAAAGTTACTAAAGTTGATTAATCTACTTTTTTGTGCCAACTATTGCTTCAACTATTAGTATGTTAAAACACATGTTGTAAGGTCTTTCCAGCTATAATGTCAGCATAGTTTTGTTTCTAGGATATTATCTTTTGTTTCATAACCTACTGTAGTTTAAAGTAATAAAGTTTACATAAATCGCATAGAAAACCAATATAATCCACGGTGTGTTATATTTTCAAAAAATAATTCAATACCTTTTAAAAAAATAAACTATAATGGGTTTTATTAAAAAAAAATAGGCTAGATAAGACAACTTTTTTTAAATTTTAAAGCCTTGAAAAGTGATAAAACATCATGTCTACTAGACTACCAGAAATCCTACACTTTAACAAAAATAAAAGGTATATTTACCTTTACTAAGGCTATCCGCAAAAAGCCTTATTTTTTTCTACCGGTGAGAATGCATCATCCACAGCATCTACGTCCGTTTCTGGACCTAACTCGTCGTCGAAGTGTATGTCTGATGATGACTTTTTAGTACCGTTGGATTTTTCAAAAATATCTTGTGATAAATCAGTACCTGGAATTGAAAATTATGTTACTGTAAAGGTTAAACATAAAAACAAATTTATATTTGTCCTCAATGCATTTTTCAGTTTATACAAAATTGAGTAACTCGTCAACTGAACCAAGAACAAAATTTAAATAAAAATGTATTGGTTAAAAACCACTATAAAGTGGGTTCCCACTGCGCGAAAATTATACGCGCAACCGTTTCGCGAAATTAGTCTCGCCTTGTGAATACTTGGCAAAATTTTTTGCGCAAAGACGTTTTGAGGTGACTAGTCGGATCTTGGGTGTGAATTAAAGCTTTTCGCGTTGTTTGTTTCTCTTCGTGTAAACGCACACACTTAATGCATTCAAATGAACCAGAAGGACTACATTCGCCTCGTTTCGTGCAAACTAATGGCTCTATGTTGCAAATCGTTTCGCTTTGTAAAAATACACTCCTCAAAAAAATGAACGAAACACCTCTTAGTCCATCCGTAACTTTTAAGGCGTTAACTCCATTCGTATCAAGCTGACATATTTCAAAAGACACACATTTTTTCACAATAAATTAAAGAATGTGTCATGTGATTAATCATTTATTCCTAAGAAAAAACTTACAAATTAAAAAAGGCACAAAAACCAAAGTGTCATATATATCTCCTTTATTATTCATCCTATCAAAAATATTTATATAACTTTTTATATAGAGAATTAAGAAAGCTGTAATTTTTGTTCTATACATTTTTTTGTATTTCTTATAGTTTTTGAAATATTAAAGATTATTTTTAAAATTTAAAACGTCAATATTTCAAAAACAATAAGAGATACAAGAGATTTTATGACATGAATTATGTATTTTTACAAGACCTTTAATTAAACCTATATAACCTTTTTCTCTAAAAACACCGAGCTAATATTTTACAGGTTTATTAAGAAGTGTTCAGGTTATTTTTCTGAGCAGTGTAGTTTTCTCAAAATATGGACAAAACCATGTTTGAGATATTTTTTACACAAGACAAACATGTCGAGATTTACCCACCAACTTTAATATATTAGACGTCTCAGATAAGAAATGACCCAAGATAGAAAGTTTTGGAGCTTTTTGGTTGACAGTGGTCTTCCATATTATACTAGGGGAGATACTGTCGTTATAAATCACTTAAAACAGGAGAACAATTTTAACATGATACAAATAAATACTTTTTTTTAATTTCACAAAATTTTAACCTATATTAAGACCAATATCTTCTTTAGGCATTATTATTTACTTTTAATCGATGTTTAAACTAGAGATTTTTACTCAACACTAAGAAAAACATTTTTTAAATAAATAAATAAAGATTCGTATTGGGCCCAAGACTTAATTCATTTATTATAATAAAATTTAAAGTTCTGGAAGCTACTTTGTTCTTTAGAGTAGCGATTAAAGCTTTGACCCTAACTAAGAACACAGAAGATCTTATTTACATCAAAATTATCGACAACAGTATAAACCAGTCAGCAGAATTGTTTTCTCGGCATGGATATTTGTCAACACCGGTTTTACACCGACAACAGCGCACTAAAGGGGGGCACAGAAGACATAAATACCAATGTCGCCAAATATAATCCACAGGATTAACTTAACCGCCGACTTCTTAAATTAAGGTGGCTTTAACAACACGAAATTTAAACTATATGATTCTAAAAATAAAGTAACTGTATATTTGTTTACATAAACAATAGGACACATTCCAGGATTTCAAAAATATATTTTTTTTTATATAAAAATATAAACAAAACGTGATTTGTTTACTTGAAACTGCATAGTTAGAATTAGGATTTCTTGGAATAATAAAGTCGTAGATGTTCATTGCACAGTGTATTGAGGCGTAAAAAAATTCCAGAAAAACCGATTTTGAATAAGCTCTTTAAAATTTTACCCGACATAGAAGAAGCTTTTTAGAATTTTACCGCAACAAAGGTACATTATTGTATTTTTGTGCCAGGATAGTTAAAAACCTATCGTCAAGAAAAAATATCTTTCTGAATCATCATATTATCTATTTTTCAGCAATATTTTAACAAGGGATTTTCACAGAAACTAAAAAAGAAATTATTATATTGCAGTAGAACCTCTGTAAGTCGAACTCCACGGGAGACGCCAAAAATTCGAGGTGTAGGGGTTTGCAACTTATAAAGGGTTTTGGCTTAGGAAGATTTTGTAAGGAAATATTCGACTTGTAGAGGTTTAGATTTATTCTAACGAAGTTTAAAATGATATTTTTTAGATTAATCAACCACGTCTGTATGCATTTTTAAGGAGTGATAATAATAATAATAATAGTAACGGTACGTCTTCGGTTTTAGCGCCACGAGGACAAAAAAGTGTACTATTATCTGGGTTCCTTTTTACGTACACAAATTTCGTTAAAAAGCCTATACCGTTCGGACTCCTTGTATATCTATACTTCATGGTTAAAACCTGTGGTCAAGAAAAAAATCTCTTTCTACAACATCATATTATCTACTTTTCAGCAATGTTCTAACAAGGAAGGGATTTCCACAAAAACTAAAAAAGAAATTATTATATTACTGTAGAACCTCTGTAAGGCGAACTCCAAGAGAGACGCCAAAAAGTTCGAGGTGTAGGAGTTTGCGACTTAAAAAGGGTTTTGACTTAGGAAGATTTTGTAGGGAAATATTCGACTAAGAGAGATTTAGATTCATTCTAACGAATTTTAAAGAGATAAATAAAAATTTTAGCTACAGAGGTAATAAACGTATATATTTACATGTTTAAAAAAAGGTAATTAGTTTTAAATTATCAAGGTGTAAAGGTTTATTTATTTTTTCCAGTTATGGAGGGAAAGTACCTATATGTTAAAATTGCTTGTAGGGATTCAGTGATTATTTAGACATATAAGGGTTATGTTTTTGAGTAATAAAGGTTTTGAACTTAAAGGAAACAAAACATTAACATGTTTAAACTTTTTTTTTGAGTTGTCAAATATTTTTATTCTTAAAGTTCATTAAAAATAGAAAAATTAAGAAAAAAAAATCGAAAATGTCATTTTTTCAATTAAAAAAAATTAATTTTAAAAAAAATTTTTATTTTTTTACAAGTAGAATATTAAAAAATCACTAGAAATTGCTTAACTTAAATGGATGCATTTTATTGACAAAAAACTTAACTTTGACAATAAAAAAATATCAATTTTTTTATTTTTTAAATAAAAATTAACATTTTTTTCTGGATTTTTCGTAAAATACTCGTAAGTTCGCCGTAAAATAGAACAAAATAAAAGAAACATGTAAATATCTCAATTTTTTGATTTTTTATGGCCAAAAAATGGGTGAGGCCGCGATTCTAAACAATTACCCTGATATGGCTTGTAGGGGACTTACTGATTATTTCTACTTACAGAGGGTTTGGATTTCGAGTAATGAAGGTTTTGGGGCTCTAAATGGAACATTTTTTTGGATGGTCGACTTCGAGGGGTTAATAATAATAATAATAATTAGTAAGTTAAGATTATATTGTGTTAAACATTTTTTTTTCATACTCCCCTATAATGGGTCCAAAGTTCTAAACTTTTTCCATTTTGAATGTAAATAATTGTTTTAAACCCAGTTTCTTTTATTCGCCCTTGAGATAAATTCTAATTTTTAAATACCAATTGTTCAATTTTAAGATGACAGAGAAACGTTTACATGTGTACATTGTACCTTGTAGGGTTAACCACACTCCAATATGCATCTCTTTTGCTCTTATATAGCTAAGCTGTAGTTGAAAAAGTCGATAGAATGATGTATGAATAAAACATCAGGTCTGTGTATTGTAAAAAGTAAGTGGTTGTAGTACTTACCATTTGCCTTAAAATTATCTGTCAGATTCAATAGCAGTCCGTCACCACTCTTTTGCAAGTGAATATTATCAGTCTCAACATCCAAATTTTCAGTGATCCGTTCGAGTTGGTGAACGGATTATTCGCGTTATCCAGACTCGTCTCCATATTATCCGTTTTAATGGTGGGCCGTTTCTGGTGGCCCAGAGATGGGCCTCCGCTGCTATTTTGTGGGGCTCCCTAAGAAACACCACTATAACCGAGATGTTGTCTGTCGAACCTTGGTAGCGGGCGAGTTGGACTAGATGTGTGCTAATACGTTCTGTATCGTCTGAAACAAAATATTTACTATAAAAATAAATTCTTAAACAACATGCATTTATCAAAATAATAACTTTTCTATAGACCCAAGAAAAACAATATTTTTTTAAATTCAAATATACAATTGTAGCCCTTCTCATATTAAAATAAATGTGAAATAGCTGTCTTGTATTTTATTTTTCCAAAAATCACGAAGAACTCTCTGAAAGGGATATTCTGGTCTAAAAGTTAAAAAATCGAAAAAAAAAAATTCATATTTCGAAAGTCTGGATATTCAAGAATATCTTCCTAAAAGGATTTTTGGAAATTATTCTTTTAAAAGTTATAGCTAAAGTTGTTGTTCGGCGCAATGTTCTAAGTTTCGAGCTTCAAGTGATTCAAAAGAATGAAGAAGTGCTCGTCTTTCGAAGAGAAACTTGTTAAATATTCAATTTGAGGTAGAAGAAGACCCAATATATGCAGCCGGAATCGCCGATTAAAGAAATGTAAGTAAAATGTACTGTTCTATCTGTTAGACTACCTGAAACTTAACCTAAAACTTTAAACGCCTTTTTTTCGAAACTGCTGGCGTGCATGATATGTCCAGTTCTACTGAACTAATTTATTTGAAATTTTGTAAGAAGCTTCTCTATACATTTCTCAATATCATAAACAGATTTAAGTCAAAATTTTGATTTTTACTTTTTTAAGAAAGTAGAAACTTCTTAAAAAGGTGATTTTTTCAAATAGCCGCCATTTTGTAAGTAAAAAATTGTTTTGACTTCTTCGAGCTTGAGGAGATAGCGACATCTTCACTGAATAAAAATCCGTTCGATTTTTTTGTGTCAGATGACCGGAAGGATTAGAATCCTTCACGCTAGAACTCCCTTTTTTTTGGACCATCCACTTTAGCCGACAACTTTTTTTTTACAACTTTTTTTGCTTTTAAAAGCTCTATTTTTTGAAATATAAATAAACAAGCAATATAAAAATAGATTGTAAAAATATTTGTTGGTTTTTTTTTTTATTTAAGTTCGAAAAAAACGCTTGAAATTATGCCGCTAGCCTAGAATACCACTTTAAGAAAATAACATGATTTAAACACAAGAGATACGAGATACGTGTTTGTTTCTAAAAGCATCTGTTTTTTATGATACATTGCAATAAAAAGGATTTTCTATTTATTTTTAGTAACAACAAAATTAATTTAATTCGTATGAAAAATTACCAACCTAAATTTGAATATACAATAAATTCCTGGAATGTCAAAACATAAAAAGTCAATACTCTGTCAATGTATATCGTTTATTACATCTTTTAACCCTACTGGTAAAAGTAAAACGTATAATTAAGTTAATTCTATTGTTACGAAAAATGAATACGAAATCTATTTAATGAAAAGTATCAAAAAACGGGACATTTTTAAAAATGAACAAAGAAATAAGGTAAAAAAAATGTCACATCCATTTAGTTTAAATTTAAAACATTTTCTTTAGTATTCTCTCAAATTTTACGGAAAAAGACATAAGATGGATATGTTTTTTAAATATAAATATTGGCCTATTTAGTTCTTGTTGGATGACTCAGTACATTCTTAGATTATATAAAAAATATATATATCATATTAAAAAAATATATAAATCTAAAATTTAGCTGCAGCATTTTCTATTTAACACAATAAAAAATTGGAGAGGTTGTTTCCCCAAAACTTTATACAAAATACATTTTTCAACTAAACGTCTGCCCCCTAATAAAATCCGACAACAAAACATAACTGTAAAAAAGGGATAACTTCTTGCTTCCTTTGCTTATTTTTTTATATAATAGAGAAAAGGTAAAACAAAGCCAAGTTCTATTTTTATGCGAATATATGGATTTTTATCCTTAGCTTGCTCATTAACCCTTTAAAATACCCATAAAAGAGCGGGAGGTCCGCAGTCCGTCGATGGGCAGGGCCGCCGCCAGAAAAAAATATAGAGGAGGTCAAAAAGTCAATTTACTAGTCTAGAATTAATTACATTAAAAACACAAATAAAAATACCACAACTCTAATTACTAAATAATAATCATACTTATTTAAATTCATAGGCGATATTGTAAAATTTTAAGTAATTTTTAAAAACCCAAGGGGGTAGACAGGCCCTCCCTGACCCCCCTTGTCGGCGGCCTTGTTGGTGGGTAAAAGAAATAAGCTTTCTTTTAACAGTAAAATCATAAATAATGTCAACGGCTCTTGTTTGGATGGCACCAACACTTGCTCTCCAAATTAATTGAGGAGTAGAGAAAATCGTTGAAGTAAGGAAAAAAAGAATTGATGTAGTGTTGCCCAAAGGGTCTTGGTCTTGGTCTTGCAATCTTGGCCATGTTCTTACATTTTGACAAGTCTAAGATCGCCTAATTGTAGCAAGACCAGGCCAATTTGACCAGGGAACATTTGAGCAAGAACAAGACTGAGCCTGCGAGACTCTTGGGTCTTGCAGTTAAGTCAAACAAAGATTTGAGTGTTATTGGAGGAGTACCTGAGTAAACCGAGAAACGCCAGCTCGGAAGATATTTTAAAGTGGCGGAGGATGCATAGGATGGAATATCCTGCAACTTTAGTAACTACTGAGAGAATATTTTTTAAAGACTCATTATTAAGTGAAAAACATAGAAATAGTAAATGTAGTGGAAAAAGACCAAGACCAAGCCCGGGGTTTTTGGGGCTTGGTCTTGGTCTTGCAAGTCGGGGCTTGGTCTTTCTTGCAAGCCCAAAGAAGGTCTTGGTCTTGGTCTTGGTCTTGCCCCCCCCGGTCTTGGTCTTGGTTTTGGGTTTTTGCTGCAAGAGTCTTGTTGGTCTTGCTTTTTTTGGTAGTAATAATTTAAACTAAGCAATCTTAAATAAAATATATTTTTTTAATTTTTTACAAAAAAAAAAAAGATGGAGACCTTTTTTTTGCTTTAAAATTTTAAAATAAACAATTTTAACCTTACATGATATTTAATTTTTAATTAAAAAAAGGATATTTTAAATGGGGGGGTTTATTTATTTATAGCGCTTCATTTTAGAGATGGAAAAAATTTTAAAATTTTCTTTGAAGAAGCAAAAAAAATTAAAAAACCCCGAAAAATTGGGGGGAAAAAAAAAACTTTTAATTTAAACCAGATGTGAAATTTCCATGAAAATGATTCTGATATGTAAACATTGGTTTCAATTTTAAAAAAAAAAAGGTATTTAGAAATTTTTTCACTTCAAAAAAATTTTTCGTTCAAATTAGTCAAACATTCTGCATATACAAGGGGGTTTTGATAGGGGGGACAAAGATCGATATATCCGAAACCTTTTAAAAAGGAAAAACTGAATAAAAAAAAAATTATAAAAAAAAGGGGGGCAAAAATGTAAAATAATTTTCATTTCAAAATTTTTAAAAAAAAATCCACTACCACTCAAGAAAACTTCCTTTTTTTTAGCTTTTAACCTAAAATAGAAAAATTATAGCAAAAAATTCTTTTAAAAAAATTTTCCTTCCCCTGTATATTATGCGGGAAAATTTTTTGAACTTCATATAGGCACAATGTCGACTTAGATGGTTTTTTTATATCATTTTCGGTTTTGAAAAAAAAGACGTCATCATTATATTTTTTTGGATTGTTTTGACTTTTCCGTCTAAACCGGAAGTGAAATTTTTAAAAATTTAAAAAAATTAAAAAAAATTCCCATAAAAAAACAAATATTTTTTTTTTAAACCAATTTTTAATTTTTTCTTAGTTTTAAAAAAAATCTAATGATGCCACTTTTAAGGGGACAAAAAAAGTTTTCCCCGATTTTTGGGGAAATTTTTTTCCGGGGGGCATCCCTAGATACATAATTTTGGGAAAAAAGTAATTTTTTGCTTTAAAAGAATCTTAGTTTTTTCTGTCGTAAACCTTTTTGGAGAATGAGCTTTTTTGGAACCCCTTTAGTCACAAACTTATTTTTTTGAAACAGTTACTGAATTTACCAGTTATCGTTTTTTAAATTTTTTTAAAAAAAAAGTGATCGATTTAATTATTATTTTATTAAAAAAACCGTTACTGTAAAATAATCGCCTTTTTTGGGGGTTCTCGACACAATTTTTTTTATGTTGTATGAAATACCTCTGTATATTGAACATAAAAAAATTAATATTATAATTAAAAAAAAAAAATTTCAAAAGTGCGAGTCTTGCAGGTCGGTCTTGGTCTTGCGTAGTCTTGCACCCTCGGTCTTGGTCTTGGTCTTTTATACCCCGGTCTTTTGGCTTGGTCTTGTAAGCGAGAAGGGGTCTGGTCTTGGTCTTGCTGCAAGACCAAGACCAAGACCGCAAGACCGACCCCGGCTCGCTCATCACTACTCAAGTGATAAGTCAGCCAAATGGTTACTTTGTATTAATTCTATGTCAAAAGAATGGACTGTTTTTATTATAAAACTCTTTTGTTCCAATGTCTTTAAAAGATTGACAAGTTAATTTCAATAATGTTGTTGAGCTTTACTATGTCTATGTCATAAGCTTAAAATGTACCTACATTGTTACATTGTTTTAGGATCTAAACTAAATAGTTAATAAATTAAAGTTAATGGATAAATGCAAATTTCAAGATTTTTACAGCAAGATCGAGACCAAGAGAAAGACTGAGATGAATTCCAAGGAAAGGTTGCCCCAAGCCAAGACTGGTTAAGAAGTTTCTCTAGCGCTGCATTTGGGCAAACTAAGTTCTTTAATATTAAGTTTGGGGGGTACCTCAGAACCATTTGATAGAAGATTGATAACTCCCGTAAAATGATAATAATCGATAAGAAACAAAACTGAAAGGAAAGAATAAAGTTTGGGAGAAACATTGTAAAAAGGGGAATTTTACAGACAAAAAACCAACGGAAATTTTTTGTTTTCTTTAGGGACACCAAAAGAGCTAAGTTTTTTGGATAGTGCCCGGGGCGAAAATATTTAGAATAATTACAAAATACGAAAAAGCAACATTATCATTACAGGTTTATGATTTTTTATCTTACCGACACTTGGAACTATGTTAAGTAAAGCATTTCTATTAATGAAGTAAACCGTCTACCCGTTTTTTTAATTCAAAAAAATAGCGGTTTGAAATAGATAAAAGCAATATCTAATTATAAATAAAATAAATATTTTAAGTTCACCGTTTAGTTACAACTGGTATTAGTAAATTTAGGAAATATGGTATGTGATTTAAAGTATCGTTACGATTCGCCGGAATATAACTATCTTTCTTTATTTTATAGTACATTACAATTAAACTCGAATTGACCCATCCCATATTTGCTATTATTATTATTTATCGGGATTGTTTATTTCTAAGCTTTTTTTTTAAATTGAATGAGGTAATTTTTTAGAAAAAAAAAAAAAACTGTAAATAATATTGAAGTCATCTTATAATTACTAAAAGGTATTTTTAGCGCTTCAGACATTAATCATGCATGTATGTAGAGGAACAAGGTGCCTATTATCATAATAACACTGTAAGGAGATAATAATAGACGCCACATTTTTTTCGGTTATTTTTTAAAAAAATTTTAGCATTAATCATAGCTAGAGGGCTAAATAAAAAATTTTTTAGGTTTGGTTTTAAGTAGCGATGGGCATATTCGATGATTTTAATTTTTTCGAATATTCGTATTCCGAAGATTTTCATACGAGTATTTGGAATATCATTCGACATATGAAACAAGCGATATTCGATATTTGCCCCGACCGTCGATTTACCCCGAAATCGAAGGTTTGCTTTCGAAATAACGAATTATTCCGATAAATCAGTTGTCGAAAGATAAAAATGAATTTTTTGTTTCGGTTTGGGGATTTCAGTCGATTTTTTTAGTTGTTGGGTTGATGTTGTGTTCGCATACGTATTCGTGTATGTTTTAATTTGTTTTGCTGTTATTGGTGGTGCGGCGGAAGTTTTGTTTGTTTTCACTTTTTTGGTGTCAAAAGTTACCAGTCCCTTTTCCAACACACTTTTTATCAACGGAGTTTTCCCCTTTTTTAAGGTAACTTTGGATATGGGGTTTTAACCCCAAAATTTCCAATTTTCCAAAACTTAAATTTTTAAAAAAAATTATGTGAACAAACAATGGGACCCGCCCGGGGGACTGTTCTGGTATCACGCATAACCGTTTTCTGTCAGTCCGCCCCTTCCCCTGAGCCCAACCATCTTCCGCCATTAGGAAAACCCCTCGTGCGGGGGTCCTGAAAGGAACAGGTAGGGGAATCTTGTTACAGCGTTAGCCCCAGAAGAAGGACTCCATCGTTTGGCTTGAGTTTTTCGACCCCCCTGGAAAAACGTTTATACAGCGCCTTTGGCCCCCTTTCCCCCCCAAAACTATGTTTTTTTTATCGCGAGCACTTCACTGATCGGAGGTAAAAAGGAACGGGCGGATGATTTTTCGTTTAAATTCGTAATAATTGGTGTATTTTGAATAGTATACAGTGGACGAAAAAAACCGACATTTGTAGAAAATTTTATTCTTGATATTATTTTTTTTGTGTAGTATCTGCTTTTGAAATAAAATGCATTATGGTGAAAATGCATATTATAATTAAATATAAAATTATGGGTAACGAATCACAATGTGGATCCGACATTTAAATTTTCAAGTGCATTCTTTTGATAGCTCTTCCTATTTCGGTCGAACTAGGATTAACCTTGAATGAACCTGAATCGAATGGACTATAATCCGATAAATAGCGGTAAAAAACCCCAGCTATAGGAATACGAATATTCGAATATCCGATAGAAATATTCAACATTCGAAACATTTCTATATTCGAATATCGTTCGGAAGATCATTGAAAGGTTCCATCACTAGTTTTAAGGTAGTTCACTCGTTCCTAAGAATTAAATGAAATTGAAATAAAGGTTAATAAAAGTGCTTTATCTAATTAAAAAAAAAAATAAATTTTCATCCATCTCCAAGACTAACATTCTGAATTTCAAACGTAATTTAGATCAAGACATTTCAGACAGATCAAGCGTATTCTTTTTTTCTCTTAATACTAAAAAAACTTCGAAATGGCATACCAGCAATCGTCTTAAAAATGTGCTCCCCAGCTTGACCCATCTTAACTCGCCTCATTAGAATTTTATGACACGGGGATTTTCCCGGAGAGTTGGAAAGCTGCACGTGTGTAACCTGTCCCCAAAAAAGGATCCAAAAGTCTCCCTTCTAACTATAGACCTATATCTCTTTTTCAGTTGTTTGAAAGTAATGGAAAATTCATTAATTCCCAAATCTTAAAGTATCTGAAAACATAAGATCTTACATGATAGACAATATGGTTCCGTCACAGTAGATCCACAGCTGATCTTCTTTTTCCCTTTTTCTCACACAACTGGAACAAGTCATTTGAGTTTCTTTTGGGGAAACCCGATCGTTGCTCTTTACATATCCAAAGCTTCGATCAGGGCTGGCATGATGGTCTTCTTAACAAACTTCCTTCTTACGGTCTTCCACCTAAGCTTTTCTCTTGGCTTTCCAGTTTCCTTTCTAATCGACGTATATCAGTTAGTGTAGATGGTCATTCCCCCAGTTTACCAAATTAATGGGGGTGCCCCAGGGCTCAGTGCTGACACCCACGCTGTTTCTTCTACACATTAACGATTTTCTCTTCCACAATGAATCCCATTCATAGTTTTGCTGACGATAGTACCTCCACTCTAGTATTCAATTTCTTGCCACCGTGTAATCCTATTTCGAAAACAAGCGCAGGTCAATGCAGATATCTCTTTCACAAGACCTCAAACTTATCTTGGATTGGGGCGCCAAAAAACTTGTTCAGTTTAATGCCTCTAAAACACAGTCATGTTTCCCCTCGCGAAAAAAATCTGCAAATGCTCATCCCTTACATATGAGCGGCAAGTTCTGCAGAACAAAGAGTCGTTTAATCTTGTCGGCGTTACTTTTGAGAATAACCTCAACTGGCACAAACACATTTTATCCATAGCTTCGGGAGCTTCAAAAAAATTGCTTCTTTGAGCCAGAAAATATTTTCTTCTTCCAATTGTACACTCTGTATGTATCCCAAATCAGACCCCCTTTAGAATATTGTTTCTGCTGGGGAATGGCGTCCCCTACAAATTAGCATTCTGGATCCATTAAAGAAGA
>JAHBCN010022175.1:0-13468 GCA_019359885.1 Listronotus oregonensis | reverse complement strand
GATACGTCTTCAGATACCATCGTCGATTAACATCAAAAAGAGCAATAACCCCTTATTAAATACTCAGTTTGTTGTGAATGATTTAACTTTAAAATTTTTTAAAAAAAGTTCGAGGATTGCATCATGCTGTAATGAGTCACATTTTGTTGTCTTGCATTTACATACTCCCCCCCTAAAATAAACAAAGTAATGAAACAAATAAAATTATTTACAACGTTATTCCATTACCTCTTTTGGCAAGGGTTTAGCGGGTCTCTGCTTTCCGCTGCGACTTGTGTACCCCCTTTTTTGTTTTAATATTTTTCGTTTATTGTCCTTCCAGTTGTCGGGGTTTATTTTACGTTTTTTAGTTTTATAAAAAATTTTTTCCGCACTTGGTGTAAGAAAAACGCTCTGTTCATCGGCCATGTTAAACGAATATACAACGTTTTTCCACTCAGAGCCGGCTTGAATCGCACCCCCTTTTAAGATACGAAATCTAACCAAAGTTACTTTGGCGTCGTGTTTGTTCCTTCTTATACAACGTTATTCCCCCAAAACCCCCGATTTTAAAAAAAAATGTCGGTTACAATTATTACCAAATTTTTTTTAACACCTTTTTAAAAATTTGAGAAATTGTTTTTTAAAAAAATCCCTTTTACTTTTTTGAAGGGAAAATTTTAAAAAAAAAGGTTAGATTTTAAATCAAAAAAATTTTTTGGGGGGTTTTAAAAAAAATTTTTGAATAATTTTTTTAATTTTTTAAATTAAAAAAAAATTCCCCTTGTTTTATCAAAAATTTTTTTTGTTTCAGGGGAAATAAAAAGGGAACTTTTTTTTTTTTAAAAAGGAAAAAAATTTTTTTACCAGAACTCTTTAAATTTGCCAAATAAGTTTTTTTTTAAATTTTAAAAAAAAGGAACTTTTTAAATTTTTTTTTTTTAAGTATTTTAAAATTTTTTTTTTTTTAAAATTTTTCCAAAAAAAAAAATTTTTTTTAAAAAATTTTTTTTTGTTGATATTTCGAAAAGCAAAGGGTTTGGTTTTAGGGAAATTTTTAAATTTGTAGGGAAAAAGAATTTATTTATAATTTTTTTTTGGGGTTTTTTCCCCTGTTTTATCCCTTTTTTAAAAGGGCGAGCTTCTCCTGAAAAGATTGATTTCATTTTGTTGGATGAAAAGAAGGGAGCTTATGAACCTGTTAGAACAGTAAGTAAACAGGTTCATGCCTACCATTCTTATCATCCAACAAACATGAAGATCAATCTTATCTTAGCGATGAAAAGACGAGCTGTTTTCATGTCCCCCCCCCGGATTACAGAGAAAAGGCACAAAAAAAATTTTGGGAAAATATTCTCGCAGAGAATTCCTACCCAAAACATATTATAAATAAATTTTTATATAGCACACAATACAAATTACCAGAAAATTTACCCATAAGATTAAAAAAACCCCTTTTTTCCCCTTGCATACGCAAGACAGAGATCTAACACAAAATTCATTTCATGGTGAATTTTCTCAAGAACCAGGAATGCCTCGTTTTTTTTATTCCATATATAGGGGTTTTTAAAACCTAAACTTATAAAAAATCTTTTAATAATAATGACATTAAAAAAAGAAAAAAAAAAGCCTAAAAAAATGGTTCCATTTTATTTACTAAAACTAAAACTCCAATAGATAACAAAGAATCTTATAACGTAGTGTATCAAATTCCATGCCGTGAATGTGATCTAGTCTACATAGGAAAAATGCAGAAATCTAATTGGTCGTATCACTTCTCATAAAAGAGGTGTTCTTTCTTGTGCACTCTCTCAACATGTAAACACTGCTGGACACGCTATGGACTGGCAGAATGCAATAATTTTAGATAGAGCTGACAATTGGTACAAAAGAACTTTCCTAGAAATGGTACATATTTACTTACAACCAAAATCTATGAATAAAAGGAGAGATATCCAAAATCTTAGCTCCATTTATAATTATATTCTCTCGTACCAAAAAAACAATAACAATCTTTCGTTAGATTCAATAATAAGCATCTGAACTTTGCATTTTGTAGGTACATACATATTACATTCTATTAATTTTAAACCTTTTTTAAAAGATATACATTTTTTTAAAAAACAATAATGTATCTGCAAAAAATTAATTGTGAGCAGTGTATAAATAATTACCTTAATTGTGAGCAGTGTATAAATAATTACCTAGGCACCACGACAGATGGCTCTTCAGTTATGCAAGATGCGGCCTGTGATGTCCAAATCTTAAAAATGGAAAATCCAAAGTTTTTTAAAAAAAAATTTTATCAAATTTCTTACTTCTTGTTCAACTGACAGGGTCATTGGTCGTTAAGTTTTTAAACCATACTTGTTTTTTGTAAGTTTTTTAACTATAAATTCTTTTTTTTTTTTTTTTATATTTCTTTCACTCCGTAAAATCTTGTTAGTAACACGGTGGCAACGATCCACGCAAAACTAAGTTAAAGTCAAAAGTAGTTTAAAGAGGAATGTGAATGAAGTTTTGTTCTTCATTGCTATTAAACCTGTTTCATGTTTTCAACTCACATATGGTAAGAACTTTAAAAAAGAGAATTATTTTTGTTGGTTTCACTAACAAGAATCATTTTCTTTTATTTTTAGATTGTCCTGATGATGGGAAAAAAAATTTTTCCCAAAGCTCGACTTTTTCAATAAAGAGTTAATTACTTAAAGTGGCCTTTCAATTGACTGCATTTCCACTACTCTGGTTTCAGATTTTTTTCTTTAACTAGTCACTCACGACTACCCTTCCTTTTTTATATATATATATATATATATATATATATATATATATATATATATATATATATATATATATATATATATATATATATATATATATTATATATATATATATAATATATATATATATATATATATATATATTATATATATATTATATATATATATATATATATATATATATATATATATATATATATATATATATATATATATATATATATATATATATATATATATATATATATATATATATATATATATATATATATATATATATATATATATATATATACAAGTATGGCGCATTATATGAAGCCCACTACGTAACACAGGTGAGGGGCAGCCCGATTTTTGGGAGGCAAGGGGATTTCAGTAGTGTCGATACTACTACGATTCTACGAAGCCCAAGTTTATATACAAGGCAACTGTGTTTATGTTATGTCGATTATACGAAGCCTGGCGATGATGCCGTTTTTATTTTAAGTGTATATTTTAATTAACAGTTACTACACCGATTATACAAAGCCCGAATTTATATCCAATTGACTTGATTATGATATACCGATTATACGAAGCCCTGCCATGTTAATGCTTTTATTTTAGAAATATTGTTTAGTTATTACAGTTTGTTTCGGTGTTAACGTAGATCCACTTTATATTAGGGGTTGTTACAATGCATTCGGCTGAATTGAATCGCACTGGATTCAATAGTACTAACTTCAATCGGAGTCAATTTTTAGTTAGATTAGCTATTGAAAACAAGTTCGCGGTCGTTGCTGAAGATTTAACTGTTATTTCTGTTGATAATGTTATAAAATCGAGTATGGAAAGATATTCCTCCGAAATTGACTCGAACAAACTTATCTAAACAGCAAAATCTGTTTAAGGCGCTTAATACATACGCATGCTCCGCACTCACTTACTCATTTGGAATTGTGGAATGGAGCAAAACTGACATCGATAAGCTACAGAGAAAGATGAGAACACTCTTACAAAGGCACACAAACATCACCCACGTAGTGCAACTGAACGAACAACGCTTCCACGATATCAAGGGGTAGAGGATTGGTGGATATTGGTAAGCAATTAGATCAACAAATAATAAACTTACGCAGTTATTTCCATAGACTGGCAGACTCTTCCCCGATACACCAAGCAATATGCGGAGCCGAAGATTCAACACCGTGCGACTGATGGATCGTGAAATGCGCAGACACCATCAAACAGACCAGGAGAAGCTGCAAGCCTGGTTGAGAAACTCTTCATGGACGTCACCCCAATGAGGTCGCCCAGAAAATATCGACAAGTTCGCGTCGAACTACTGGCTGACGTCGGGGAAGATGTTCCCAGAGACTGAGGCTTCTTATTGGCTATACAGGACCAGGTTATTCCAACAAAAACTATCTGAAGCATATTGTTAGAGACCCGTCTATAGAAAACGATCGATGCAGATATGGATGTCAAACATCGGAGACAATCCAGCACATAACGGGGGTTGCCAAGCATTTGCAGCATCAGAGTATAAGGAAAGACATGATTCAGCAGCCAAGATACTCCATCAACAATTGGCAGAGAAGCTAAAGCTTTTACAGACTGAAAAATTGCCTTACTACAAGTATACCCGGAACCTATTCTTGAAAACAACGAGTTTAAATTGTACTGGGATAGAACTGTACTTACAGACCAAACTGTTGCTCATAATAGACCAGATATTGTATTGGTGGATAAAGTTGGGAGAAAAACAACACTGATTGACGTCGCTATCCCGAACAACAACAACCTACGGGAGAAATACAATGAAAAGATTGCCAAGTACAGAAATCTAGAAACACAAATAAGAAGACAGTGGGGAATGAATAACGTCCAAACGATCCCCATAATTATATCAACAACTGGCATTATACCAAAGACCTTCTACAAAACATCAAGGGATTAGGCCTCGGCGAACATCTGTATAAGGATATGCAAAAGGCAGTGCTACTTGCGACCGCTCGGACTGTCCGAAATTTGTTGGGAATACAGCAGAACATAACGTCACCTAGAGCCTGAAAGATAAAAGGGCCCCCACAGAGTTAATCCTTTGATATCTAAGATACTGGGATGAGTGAATTTTCCCCCTTAGGGGGGAGGAAAAGCCGTGGGCTTAAAATCATAATAATAATAATAATGGTTTTTTATTTTCATAATTTCCCCAATAAAATTTTTATAATAAGAAGAAATAAGACATAAAAGTAGAACTTTTAGAAAGGTTTTTAAGCCAATAGGCTTTTCTCTATATAACCTCACAGAGAGTCTACACAAACCTAATTTAAAAACTAAACTAAAAAAAAAGAAATTATAGAAAATACAACAGCCAATACTAACTAGAAAAATTTTAAAAAGAAATAATAATTAGAGACAGCAATGTACAAAAATACAGATATCGGCATTAAATGTTATTAGAGGAGCTTCAATAAAATAAAAAAATCATCAATTATCTTTTTAACGTGGTTCACTTTTCACTTAGCAGCCTTCTTTAAAAAATAATTTTGAACCTATAAGGTCTTAGGCTTTTACCCATGGGGAGCATATTAAAAGAGGGGTAGCGCGGTATGTGAGATTTCTTGAACAAAGCCGTAGAATGGTTTGTAACACTCATAAGACCTTAGGTGTTGTATCCCAGTGGTTATCACTTTGTGGACGAAGACTGCACATGCAAAAAATAAATAAAATAACGAGTATCACAATAAGTTTTTTTTACATATGAAGCTGTAATTTTTAACCAACGGCACTTTAAAAATAAAATAAAATAATTTGTTTGGCAATTAAATATTAAGGTTTTTTTTGGGTTTTAACACATATTTTAAAAACTATAAGATTAAGGGAAAAATTGAAATGTAGTTTTTTAAAGCCATTTCAAGTATCAAGCTAACAATAAAACGTTTGTGTCCAAAAAAATTTTTCCCATATGGGATGTTTTTTTTTTAATTTTTGGTTTTACGAAAAATTTTTTTTTATAAAAAGTTCTTTTCGAAAAAAATGACAACCCCCTATTAAGAGGTTAAAAGGGGTTAAAAGGTAAAAATCAAAATCCCAAGAGGAAGTTCTTAAAAGGTTTTTTGGGACAAAATGTATTAAGATAATTTAGAATAATTTGTTAAAATGTAGATTTTCAAAAAAATTTTAAAATTACGATAAAAAATTTATTAAAAATAAATAAAAAATATTAAAGTTAAAAAGTTTTTCGTTAGTTTGATACTTGAAATTGTCTTTGAAAATCTAATTTAAGCATAAATTGTGGTCCAAACAAATATTTTGATACATTTTGTCCTAGAATACCTTTAATGGCATTTCCTTTGGCCCATTTTAGTTTTTTACTTTTTTTAACCATCACATGCTACGCAAATTTTAAATTTGATTGTCATTTTATCGCAAAGCAGAATTTTTTATGAAGAGTAACTTTTTTCCAAAAACCCAAAAAATTAAAAAAAAATCCGTATGTTAAGAAGTTGCTTGGACACGCTGTAAAAAGAATATAAAAAGGGTGTTACAAATTTAGTGTATGCAGGGGGATCCTAAACCGTAAGAGATACAAGGTCGGTTAAATTGAGGCAAAGTTGTGAAGTGCGATGCTAAACAAAATGTCGTTTCAAAATTTTAAAAAAATTCCGTTTATTCCCGGGGAGATATTAAAAAAAAACCGAATTCTCGAAAAAACGTTTTTATTTTTTTCCCGACCTTTTTTGAGAAGATATTTTTAAATGAATGTCATGTCAAGCAGGTCGGTGTTCAGGAATTAGGTCCCACGTAATTCCATGAACACCGACCTTAAGGGCCACTTAATGGTGCCATGTTCCCAATAACCGTCGTCGTCAACTAATATGTACAAAACTTAATCATGATGAAATATTTATGTACGGCCTTAACTTAAAAAAAAAGATAATTAACTAGTGAAAAAGATTATATACAGAATGCAAACCCACAATAATATTGTATAATTGGTTTTTTATTTGGTAAAGAAATGTAATGTAATTTTAGAAAAAACAATTTACATTTTTTTTTTGGGAATTATTTTTTTTGATATTAGTTGACAGCTTGGCGAAGTTTTTTTAACCGTCCGAAGACCTTTTAGAACGTTTTCGTTGATACGTTTTTTTAAAACAGATGGCATTTATGTAGTACTGATACTGACTTTGGAGAGATGGCGCCACGGTTGCCAATTTATTTAATTCATGTTATTTTTATTTTTGGATAAGGCTCGTTTTTTGACCTAGGTGCTCGGGGGCCCGAAGACTTTTGTCAATATTCGGTTTTCGTCGCGTTCAGCTTATGGACAGGGGAAAACCCCTATTTTGGCCTAATTTACCAATTCCTACCGCTACAATTCCGACCACGGGCTTGCGAAAGATTAAGGCAGTGTTGCAACTAGCGGCTTCGGCGCTTCGGAAAGCTAAGGTGACTTTGGTGTTAGCTGTCAGTCTGACTCACGTTTAGGAGGTGATAGGTTAGTTAGTATCAGTTGATATAAAAAAAATTAAATATTAAAATGGAAAATTTTGTGGGTGGGTTTTTGGCCAGAAAGGGAGGAAAAAAGTACTTTTTATAATTATTACGCATTAAAAGTGTTTTTGTTTTGCTGTATTGTGTTAGTGCTGTTAAAAACATATATTCTGAATCCGAATGCTTTCAAGAATTATCAACTAAGAATTAAGAATTTACACTAAGAACTTAAGTAGCAAGTTCATCGTAAAATTTAAAAAATTAAGCATTGTGAACTTTTAGGGGCCAACTTGATTTTTTTTTTTGTGAGGTAAAAATTTTTTGGAGTCACCCTGTATAATATTGGAATTTAAAAAAAACGCGCAACTAAAAATAAAGATTGACTTTCCGAGGATTTTCCCGCAAATAAACCTAGTATAGATATTTGTTGTTCCTTTACATTGACACACTGGTAGTATATGTGATCGTATCAAAAACGGAAGTGCTCTGATTTCAAAATTTTTTATATATTTTTCGTTTAAACCATTTTGAAAATTTTTTGTCGCGCCGTATGTTTAGCTGTCTGTCTGTCTCTAACCAACCCGAAACATAAATAACATAAAGATATTGTTCGACCCTACAAAAAGCTGTAAGAAGTTTGATAAAAAAATCAAAACCTTTTTTTAATTTAGGTACCTAATAATGCTTCATAGACAATTAAAATTAAGTAGGAAGGTATACCATCCTAGACGGATCCAATTTTTCCCTTTATTAACCTTTAAATTTTAGTTGATAATTTTTGAAAGCAGAATCAATCATTTTTAAATAATACTTCCAGAGGACCGGGATGTCAGATTATAGGGACAGGAATGGTAACGGGTGATTCAACTTAGATTGGAGGAGTCCCGGGGATTTAGACGCGAAAAAAAAAAATAGATCACTGGTAAGTCTAAATTACCAGGGATTTATGCTACCTTTCCAAATTTACATAAAAAACTATTGGGGGCAATGTCAATAAATTTCTTCAAGTACCCATGAAGGGGGGCTGAAGGGGTTGATTCAACCCTTGAATTGAAAAAAGCAAAATTTTTTTTTCCTTTTTTGCTAACTTCCGTTTCTAACTTAATCTTAAATTACCGTGTTTTTTTTTTCTTTAAAGTTGCTTTCCGGGTTTTTAAAAATGAATTTTAATGGTTAATAATTTGTATTAACTATAAAAAAAAAATTAATTTAAATTATAGGTACTATACAGAAAATATTATACCTAACGTGTAATGTTGAATTAATATTCAAAAGTATGTAATAGTTCCATAAAAAAAAATACGTAACTGTAACTGTCATAATAATGCATGTTTTTTGCATCTCAGATATTCAAAAGAACATTTATTTGTTATTTCATTTATTACAGATTGTCAAGAATACTGAAAGTGCTGCCAGTACTTCCAGTAGTGCCCGGCAGACGGAGGATTGGCACGGGGGAATTTTTTGCCCACGTTTCTAATGGATTTAGATAAATGTTCCTATCGTCAGGGCGGACCCAGAGATTGCGGCCGACGATCTCTTAACCAGGCGGGTTTGAGCGAGGGGAGACCGGAAAAACCACAACAAAAACGACCACCACAAAACCGAAAGGGAAATGTCACTTTAACAGCGCCACCCACGTCAAGCACGGGCAATTGAAGATGTACCTACCCCAATTAGAAACGGACATGCAACATATGATTTTTTGGTGCATACATTCGAGACCAAAATTAAAGTAACGGCTCGGTAATTGATGGGAGGTACAAACAACCCCTTTTTAAAGATACCAAAAATCAACTGGCACTTTATTTGGAGAAAAAAAATGCAGAGGTCACAGAAACCAATGTTTCCGGGACCGTCAAATTAAGGTGGATTTTCAAAATCGCATGAACACACAAAAGATTCACCTATGTGGTACGGCAATCTTGATTCTATGTCCAGTGATGTGGAACTCATGGGGGACCCCAAACCATCCCCAAACCGTCTTTTTCCCCCTTTTAATTGTTTTTCTATTGGCATAATATTTTTCTCTTTGTACTCTGCTCAAATGTTTCGACCTGTAAAAAAAAATTTCATGAATGAAAAAGAAAACGTAAATGGCAACGTAGCATCACCATCCGACGACAGCGGCACAAAAACAAGGTTAGCCCCCCTATGCAACTATTGATCCCTTTTTCTGACATGCGTATTATTCTGCCGGCACGTTTATTTTGGGA
The DNA here is from genome assembly GCA_019359885.1 of Listronotus oregonensis. Taxonomy (NCBI): domain Eukaryota; kingdom Metazoa; phylum Arthropoda; class Insecta; order Coleoptera; family Curculionidae; genus Listronotus; species Listronotus oregonensis. The sequence goes on along the minus strand of JAHBCN010022175.1, from coordinate 4,011 downwards.
TGGTGAAGAGTCAGATAACACATTTGGATGAAACTTGATGAATGTTTCAGATTACTAATGTTACTTTTTTTTTTGTTGCACTGCACAAGAATGTTGCATCTCGTCTTAACACATTTCCATATAAAAACATTATTTATAGATTAAAAAAGCTGGGTTGATACAGACAAAAAGAGTAGAAATTAAACATAAAATTAAAATTTGGCCAACTTGTTTTTTACTTACAACTTTATTTTTTGTAAAATTTCCTAAAATTCATAAATTTTACAAAAAAAACGACAAAAAGACTTGCAAAAAAAATAAAAAATATCAGTATTCTAACCTAACATCCCCAGCTCCCCGCGCATGTCAGAAAACAAGGATCAATAGTTATCCGGGGGGTGACGCTTGTACAATCTTGCCAGGCGGCAGACGCAGTTGCCAGCTTGGATATTTAAAGGCGGCTAGTGTTTTGTTCAAGGTCTGTAAATGATGGCCCCCCGCCACTCCGTGGAAGACAGGACCGAAATAACTGCTAAGTTTGACTTTGGGGGGGAAATTCGCCGTATCATGCTTCTATGCCGAGAGAAACTTTCATTCTCGGTGTTTCCCCCGGACCCGGTGTAGTAATCATCCACCGTTCAATGTACGGTGTTTGGTACACCCATACTTCTAAATAAGAATTTGGATGTGATGTGATTGATTGTGGGGGATTCTGGCTGGCCAATATGAAGTCCAATTAAAAAAAAGTTGAAGAAAATGTTTTCTTTTCTTAATAAAAGGATAAAAAAATAACAAAAAAATACTAAAATACCCCCCATCCCCCCCTCAAACGAAAAAAAAAAAATTGACCCGGGTTGGTTTGGTCGGCCCCGGTTTGGGGTTTTTTTTTTTTGGCCCTCCCTTGACCTCGAACCCCCCCGCCCCCCCTAAAAAAAAATCACCGAAGCGACGACGGTCGTGACTTTGGGTGACTCCCCTGCGAGGAATTTTGCATAAAAATCGCACTTCAACCGAACCGTCCTCGAACCAAACCGAACCGGACCGGACTTTACGGTAGATTGTGGTTTCTGAAAGTTGAGCACATTTTACAGTTTGTATCGTTTTCAAAGGTTTCTTTTTTCCTCACTTTGAAACAACAATTTTTTTTTGTACGGTGGTGTGTAATATCGGGAGCTGAAGTGGTTTTTTATGACTCCATGTGTTCTAACATGGAATCTTAAATTTCTTAATTGAGTACAACGTTTATTACACTGGTCACAAGCAAAATTAAAATTTTAATTTTTTTTCTTAATTGCGGGAAGTCAGATAATCATCATTATCAGGATGAAACTTGATGACATGTTTTCCCAGATTACTAATGTTACTTTTTTTTTTGTTGCACTGCAACAGAATGTTGCATCTGTCTTAACACATTTCCATAAAAAAACATTATTTATAGATTAACAAAAGCTGGATTGATCAGACAAATAAGAGAAAATTAAAAAAAAAAAATTTGGCCAATTTTTTTTTTACTTACAACTTTATTTACTTGTAAAAATTTTCCAAAAATTCATAAAGTTTTAAAAAAACAACGACAAAACGACTTGCAAATAATAATAAAAATAATATCAGTATTCAACCAACATCTCCCAGCTCCCAGCGCATGTCAGAAAACAAGGATCAATAGTTGTTTCCCGGGGGGCTAGACGCTTGTCACAATCATTGCCGGGGGGCAGACGCAGTTCCCCAGTTTGGGTTATTTTAAAGGCGCTAGTTTTTGTTCAAGGTCTGTAAATGATGGCACCCCCTTTGCCCCCCAAGGGAAGAGGGGACCGAAATAACTGCAAAATCTGCTCGCTCCCCGCTAAGAAAAACGAATGTTTTAGTTTGACTTGGGGGGGGAAAGTTCGCCTGTATCATTTTTCAGCCAGAGAAACTTTCTATTCTCGGTGTTTCCATCCCGGACCCGGTGTAGTAATCATCCACCTTTCAATGTAGGGTTTGGACCCCATACTTCTAAATAAAATTTTTGTGATGTGATGTGATTGATTGTGGTGGATTCTGGCTGGCCAATATGAAGTCCAATTAAAAAGTTGAAGAAAATGTTTTTTTTTAAAAAAGGATAAAAGAAATAACAAAAAAAAATACAAAATACCCCCCATCCCCCCCTCAAACGAAAAAAAAAATTGGGGACCCGGGTTCGGTTTTCGGCCCCGGGTTTGGGTTTTTGCTTTGGCCCTGGCCTTACCCGAAACCCCCCCCCCCAAAAAAAAAATCACCAAAGCGACGACGGTCGTGACTTTGAGGTAGTTTTGCCGCTGCGGGAAATTTTTGCAAAAAATCCCCCCTAACCGAACCGCCCTCGAACCAAACCGAACCGGACCGCCGACTTTACGGTAGATTGTGGTTTCTGAAAGTTGAGCACATATTTACAGTTTGTATCGTTTTCAAAGGTTTCTCTTCCTCACTTTGAAACAACAATTTTTTTGTTGGGGACGTAGTGGTGTCAGTAATATCTGGAGCTAAGTGGTTTTTTTGGACTCCATGTGTTCAACATGGAATCTTAAATTTTTAATTGAGTAAAACGTTTATTACACTGGTCACAAGCAAAATTATAATTTAAATTTTTTTTCTTAATTGCGGGAAGTCAGATAATCATTTATCAGGATGAAACTTGATGACATGCTTTCAGATTACTAATGTTACTGTTTTTTTTTTGCACTGCACAAGAATGTTGCATCTCGTCTTAACACATTTCCATAAAAACATTATTTATAGATTAACAAAAGCTGGATTGATACAGACAAATAAGAGTAGAAATTAAACATAAAATTTAAAAATTTTGGGCCCAACTTTTTTTTTTTTTAAACTTTATTTAGTTGTTAAATTTGCCTAAAATTCATAAAGTTTTACAAAAACAACGAAAAAACGACTTGCAAAAAAAAAATAATATCAGTATTCAACCTAACATCTCCCAGCTCCCACCCATGTCCGAAAAAAAGGGACTAGTTGCATCCGGGGCTAGACGCTTGTCACAATCAAAAAGGCGGCAGACGCTAGTTCGCCAGCTTGGGTTTATTTAATGGCTGCAGTGTTTTGTTCAAGGTCTGTAAATGATGGACCACCTTCCCCGTGGAAGACGACCGAAATAACTGCTAAATATCTGCTCGCGGGGGCCCCTGAAGCAAAACGAATTTTCTAGTTTGACTTGGGGGGGGGAAAGTTCGCCTGTATCTGCTTCTTGCCGAGGAAACTTTCTATTCTCGGTTTTTCCCCCCCCCGGCCCCGGTTTTTAAAGTAATCATCCACCGTTCAATGTCGGTTTTTGGGTACCCCCATATTTTAAATAAGAATTTGTGATGTGATGTGATTGATTGTGGTGTGATTCTGGCGGCCAATATGAAGTCCCAAATTAAAAAGTTGAAGAAAATTTTTCTTTTCTTAAAAAAGGATAAAAGAAATAACAAAAAAAAAATTTAAAATCAAAACGAAAAAAAAAAACATTGATCCTTTCGGTTTTGGTCGGACCCGGTTTGGGTTTTTGCTTTGGCCCTGGCCTTGCCCCCCAACCCCGTCCCCCTAAAAAAAAAAATCACCGGCGACGACGGTCGGACTTTGAGGTGACCCGCTGCAGGAATTTTGAAAAAAAAATCCCCCCTAACCGAACCGCCCTCGAACCAAACCAAACCCGGGACCGCCGACTTTACGGTAGATTGTGGTTTCGGAAAGTTGAGCACAGAAAGGTTGGACCATGCCGGCAGGAAGGAGTGGCAGCCGCTATGGGGGGGCCGTTAACCACGTATAGCCCGGCGACGGGGGTGCAATAATGTAGCTTTTGTCGCTAATGATGCCAATTTTGTTTTTTTCCCCGTTGTGGGGATCGACGGCCTTTTGGGATGCCCGAGGAAATGAGCGGATCGTACTGAAAGTATGGGTCCGCCGCCTTTTTGGGGGCGGCGTCGCGATTTTTCACCGTTGTTGGGGCCTCGATCCACGCTGCCGGTAACCCGCCCCAATTTGTTTGCATCGTCTCTCTTCAGTAGATCGCAATCG
>JAHBCN010022174.1:0-13476 GCA_019359885.1 Listronotus oregonensis | reverse complement strand
TTGTAAAAAATATGAAAAAATTACACAGCTCTTAAAAAAAAAAAAAGGTCCTAAACCATTTTTTTTGGGGTTTAAAGGTTTTTTTTAATGGGGGGCCGTTTAACCCCATAAAATTTAGGGAAAAAGGTTTAAGGTAAAACGGCAGAATTAATCCCCCCAATTTTAAAAGGGGGAATCTTTATATTTAGAGCCGCTTAAAAAAAAACCCATGGTCAGTTTACCCAAAAATTTGGTTTTTTGACTTTTTAAAACCCCCCCTTTTTAACCCCGACCGATGGAGTCTTGGCCCCCTTTTGGATTCAGCGACCCCAAAAAAAAAGATACCATGGTCAGACCAAAAATTTTTTTTTTGTAGGGAATTTAAAAGTAACCCTTGGTATACAATGTTCAAATTTTGTTTTTAAAAAATTTGAGATTCCCTTTAAAACCCCCCTTTTTTGTTTCCCCCTTTTAGGGGTCAAACCCCCCCGGAAAAAATTCCCCTTTTTTAAAAAACATAAAGATTTTTTGGGGGGCTGAAAAATTTAAAAAATCCTTTTTTTTTGGATAGGAATTTGTTCCAAAATCAAAAAAAAAAATTTTTGATGGGATCTCTTTTAGTTTTTTTAAGTTTATTAAACATAATAAAATCCTCCCTCATATTAAAAAAAAAAGGATAAAAAAGGGGGAAAACTTGGGGAAATTCCGAGTAGAATGGGCATTTTTTGGAATTTTTTTTCTATTCCCTTTTTATGAAAATCTTTTTAGAAAAAAATTTTAGGTTTCTACTCACTTGGGATGATAATTTTATAATTTTAATGCATCAGTCACTCAGTTGAAAAATGTGCTATTTTTAAAATCAAATTTTTTTAAAAAAAAAAAAAAAACTTAATTTCCCTTTTTTTTTACAGGTAAAGAATAGTTACATGAATTTATGTATCAAATCTTAAAAACCTTTTTTTGTGAAATGAAACCCCCCTTTTTTATAAAAGGGGGGGAAAAGGGTGCGTGAAGCCCAAAATTTTTTCCCCCCTTTTTAAAAAATTTTTAAGAAAATATATGTTTAAACCCTTTAAAAAATCAAAATATTTTTTTAAAAAATTTTTTTCTTTTAATGATGGTTGGGCAGAAATCAGTTCTAAAAAAAACCCCCAAAAAAAAAAAATAAAGGATACTAAATTAATCTTTTTTCTTAAAAAAATTGATTAAATTTTATAATTTTATTAAAAAAAAATTTAATTTTTTCTTTTCCGATTATATTTAAAAGAAAATAAAACAAATTATTTAAAAAAAAAAAAAGCAAAAAAATTTCATAAATACATACATTTAAGTTTTTTTAAAAAACAAATTATTCTTTATTTTTCGTCTTATTTAAAATATTTATATTCCTTTTTTTTTAGACAAGTTTTTTTCAACTGGGTCACAACTAACCACAATAGGGGGAAAAAACCACTAAAATTTAATTTTATATTCCCAATTTTTTTGTGGGAAAAAAAAAAAAAAAAGAGATAGACTTTTTTTTGCCCCCCTAAAATTTTTTTTAAAAAAAAATTTTTTTTTTTAGGGAAAAAGTTAGTTTTAAATATTCCCCTTTTTAAAAACAAAAAATTTTTTTAAAAAATTCCCCTTTAAAAAAAATTTTTAAATTTAAAATTTTTTATATTTTTTAAAAAATTTTTTGTAGTATCTTTTAATAAAAAATTTTTAAATAAGATTTTTAAAAAAGGAAAAAATTTAAAAATTTTTTAAAAAAATTTTTTTTAAAAATTTTTTTACCCAAATGAAAAATATTGGGAAAATTTTTTTTTTAAAAAAAAAGTAATTTAAAAAAGGGTTTTAAAAAATATATTCGAAAATAGTCAGTCTCTGATTAATAATTTTGGGTTTTTTAACCCCCAAAAATACTTTGTTTAAATTGTTTTTAAAAAATTTAAAAAAAAAAATTTTTTTTTTTAAAAAAATTAAAAATTAAAATTTTTGGAATTTTAAAAAAAAATTTGAAAAAATTTAAGAAAATTAAAATTTTTTTTTCAGCAAGGAGGGGGAACAAAAAAAATAATAAATAGAGGTTATCCAAAATCAAAATATTTTTAAAAAATTTTTTACTTTTAATGAGGGTTTGGGGGTTTGAAATCAGTTAAAAAAACCCAATAAATGAATAAAGGATACAAAATTTTTAAATTTTTTTTTTAAAAAAAATTTTTTAAAAATTTAAAATTTTTAAAAAAAAAGGTTTTTAAACTTTTGGGCCCCCCCAAAAATTATTTTACCTATTTTTTTTATATATTTTTTTTTTTTAAAATTTTCCCTTTTCAGGTAATTTCGATATTTTATCTTATCTTTTTTAGGATATTTTTTTAAATTAAAAAAAATTAAATTAATGCTTATAAGGGGTTAAAATAAAAAAGTTTATTTGCCAAATTATTTTTTTATCAAGTCAATTACGTCAACTGTATAACCTAAAAAGAGATGGCTAAACTTTATACCATTGTGTTTTATAAATCACGCCCCTTTAAATAAAAAAAATATTGTTAAAAGGATTTTAAGATTTTGTACGTTTTTTAGCTGTAAAAAAAACCCCTTTTAATTTTTTAAAAAAAATATTTTTGGTTGTATTTTTTTCACATCATTTTTCCAATAAAAAACGCTGGGTCCCTTTAGTTTGATAAAATTTTTTGCCAAGAAAAAAAATATTTTGGGGGTTTTTTTAATAGTTTTCAAAATAGTATATTTGATTTTTTTAAAAAATTTATAAAAAAAAAAGAAATTTTTTTTTTTTTAAAAAAATTTAAAACACCATTAATAATGTATGGGAAAACCTTAAAAAATTAAAAAAGTATATGTTTGATTTGTAATTATTACATAGGGTGTTTGTCGAAAAAAAAGTTTAAAAATAAAAAAACATAAATAAACAAAAAAATATAAAGTGTGACCCAAATTTCCTGCATGTATTGCCCCCCAAAATTTTAAATTTAAAAGGGGGAAAAAAAATTTTTTAAAAAGGGAAAAATTTTTTAAATTTTTTTAATGCTGATTTTTACTGTGCACGTAATTTTTTTCTTAAAATTCTAAGTCTAAAGTTTTTTAAAAAAAAATTGTTTTTTTTAAAATTTTTAAATTTTTTTTATTTTTTTTAATTTTTTTAACATTTTTTAAAAAATATGACTTTTTTGAAAAATTTTTTTTGGGGAAAATTTTTTCCACCCAATTTTTCCCCGAACGATTTTTTTTATTTACTTAAGAAAAAGGTAGGTAGGTTTTTAAAATGGGGGAAAACCCCCCCCCCCAACCCCGACCGATCGGTTAAATTTTGGCCACCCCTTTTTTTATTTCTCCCACCAGGTCCAGACCCCTAAAAAAATAATAACCCCCCTTGGGGGAGATCTTTCCCCCCCGGCAAAAAAAGGGGTCATTGCCGAGGATTGCGAATCTTAGGGGGCCCTTGCTGGGAAAAAAAAACCCCCGTATGTTTTTGCCGATTCATCCCCATATACTTAAGTACAAACCCAAAAAAACCCCAAATTTTTATAGGCGGCCATTTTTAAATTTTTTAAAATCTAAATAGTTTTTTTAAAATTTTTTTTTTTAAAAAATCCCCCAAAAAATTAAAAAAATATTCTTAGAAAATAATTTTAAACTAAAGTTTTTTCCCCCCTTTTAAAAAATTTTGGGATAAATTTTATTTTTCGGGAAATTTTTTTAAAATATTATTTATTTTAGTTAAAAGTATTTTTACAAAAAATTTAAAAATAAGCAATAAAAAAAAAAAAATAGTCTTTTTTATAATATGAAGATTAGGTACTAGAGAAAATTTTTTTTTTTAATTCCTAATACCTTTTTTTTAATTTTTTACTCACCCCTTTTTTTAATTTTGCTTTGATTTTTAGGGGATTTTTTGCGGGGGCTGTTTTTTTTATTACAGATTTTTTTTTTGGGAAATTTAAAAAAATTTTTTTTTAAAAATTTTTTTCCCTTTTTTTTTGGGGGAGTTTTTTTTTAAATGGGGGTTTGATAATTTTTTTTTTTTTCAAAATGCTCTTTTTTTGTTTCTTTCTAAGACTGTTTGATTTTTTTTGTTTAATTTTTTTTCAAAAACCAATAATTTTTTTTTAAAAAATTATTGTTTTTTTGGGGAAAAAACTATACATGTAAAAATTATTCCCCAATTTATAGTAAAATTGACGAACCGTACCAATGAGGCTTTTGCAGGCGTTGTCAAATGTATTTGTTTTTTTTTTTAAAAAATTTTTTTTTAAACTTTTAAGCTTTTTGGGGACTTTTAAAAAAAAAAAAAAAAAGAGCAAATTTAAAAAATTTTAAAAAAATTAATAATGGCCCCCATAAAAAAAGTAAGTTTGGGTTAAAAAAAAAACATCGACGATGACGATCGGAGAAAATGTACGTCGCCACAAAGTGCCCTTTTAAGGGATAATTTATAACTTTTAAATTTAAAAAAAAATTTTTTGGGAAGAAAAAAAAAAAAAAGGGGAATTTTTATTTTTTCGCTAAACTTCAGAACTCCCCTTTTAAAAAAAAAATTACCGGGCACAGTTAAAGTCAATAATAAATTTTTAAATTTCTCCATTCAAACATTTTTGTATCCTGTATAAAAACGAGAAAAATTATGTAATCCAAATTTAAGACTCACTGTGGGGATCATACCCCCATATGTTATGTTTATGTTTTTATTTTTTTTTTAAAATTTTTTTTTAATTTTTTTTTTTATTTTAATATTTTTAATAAAATTTTTAAAAAACCCACAATTTTGGTTAACAGAAAAATTTTTTTTTGGGGTTTTTTAAAAAATTTTTTTGATATTATTCTTCCCCCAAATTTTTCCCCCTTTTTAATATTAAAAATAATTTAAAAAAGAAATAAAAAAAAAAATTTTTATTTTAAACAGAATTACAGAATTTTCAATTTTTTTTGGGGGTAGCTTATTTTTTTTGGGTTGGCTTTAAAAAGGGGCTACAGCCAAAACATTTAACGTAATATATTTAATTTTTTATAACCAAAAAATTTTTTTAAATTTTAGTATTTTTTAAAAATCTATAGATAAATATTCATATACACAAATTTTTTAAAACCCTTTTTAAAACCATTTTAGCAATAATTATGTAGCTATTTTTTTTTTTTTAATAACAGAAATTAAACTGTTTTTAAAAAAAGTAAAAAAAAAATTAATTTTTTAAATTTTTTTGGGGGGGTTGAAAAAAAAAAAAGAAGTATAAAACAAAAAATTTTCAAACTTTTTTTTTTAAACCCTTTTAAAAAATCGTTTTTATTTATGTACAAGTGTTTTGGGTGGTTATTAAGTTTAAATTTTTAAAATTTAAAAAGCAAATTTCCCAAAAAAAATTTTTTTTTGAAAAATATAAAAGAATAGGTATTATTTAAAAACATATTGCTATCATACCCCCAAAAATGTTATGTTACTGGAAAAAATTAGATTTTTTTATAGTTTTTATTCATAAAAAAAGTTTTTTTTAACCCCGATTTTTTTGCCTAATTTTTTTTGGTTTTTAAACAAATTTAGTATAATATTTTTTTTTGGGTGTATATTAAAAAAAAAAATAAAAGTTTTATTTAAAAGGGGAAAAAAAAAATTTTTGTAACATTTTGATTTGTTTAAATTTTTAATTTTTTTACTTTTTTTTTTAAATAAGCTTTTTTTAGTATTAAAGCAATTAATTTTTTAAATTTTTTCGATTACGTCAATGTTATTAAAGTTTTAAAAAATTTTTAAAATTTCATTGGCAATTAAAAAAGGGGTTTTTCCCATATTGTAGTAGGGTTTAATTTTTTAAAAAAACTTTTAAAAAGGGATTTAATAGGTTTTTTGATTGGATAAAAGATGGCTTTTTGGGGTTTTTCTTTTAAATTTAAAAATGGGGGGGATTTTTCCCTTTTTTTTGAACAGGAAAAGTTTTTTTTTTTGGTGCCCTCTCCCAAAACCCCAAAAATCGATCCCCATGGTTTTCAACGGGGCCCAGCGAAGGTAGTAACCCTTTTATCCCCCCTTCCATAATCAGGACAAAAAATTTTCCCAATTCAGCCATTTTGGATTCCCCCCGGGTTTTAAAATTGGCGGTAAAACCCCGGGTGGGGATTTTGGAGTCCCCCGATTTTCCCCCGGGTACCCCTGTTTTTGGGGCTCCCCCCGGGGATTTCCCCAAACCCTTTCCCCCCCCTCACCCCCCCAAAAAAATTTGGGGGGAAAAAGGGGGAAAACCCTTCCACATTGGTTAATTCCTGCAAAGGGGGGTAGACATATTCTTTAGGAAGGGGGATGTAAAGGGTTTTTTGTTCAAATTTTTTTAAAGGGAAAAAAAAAAACTATTTTTTAATTTTAAAACCCCTTTTGTTTTTTTGGTTTTTTTTTAAAAAAAACTTTGGAAATTTTTTGGGAAAAATTTTGAAAAAAAACCAATTTAGAAAAACATTACTTTTTATTTTCACTCTTTAAAAAATATATGCAAAAAAAATTTGGGGAAAATTTTTTTACTATTACCTTTTTTGGGGGTTGGGGTTTTTTCTGTAAGATAAGAAATTTTTATAAATTTTGCGTCGCCCTGTTATAACAAATGGGGGGGCTCTTTCAACATGAATTACTTTTTTCATGGCGTCCACTATATCGCGGGGTAAAAAAATTTTTTCCCCAAAATTTTCCCCCACTAGTGGGGCAGTGTGGGAAAGGAGCTTTTTTATTAACTAATTATTTTTAAAAAAACCGTTTTTTATGTTTGATTTTTTTTTAGTTGGTGTTTACTGAAATTTTTTTAAAAAAGGGCAAAAAAATTTGGGGTTTTAAAAAATTTTTAAAAAATTTTGATAGGGGGATATTAATTTATTTCCAATTTAAAAAACCGCAAATTTTAAAAAAATGTTTTTTAAAAAAATTAGGGGAAAAAATATAGGGGAAAAAACCACGCAGAATGCAAATCTTAAAAGGGCCTTTTTTAAAATTTTTTCAGTCAATAAAAATTGCAATTTTATTAACAAAAAAGAAAAAAAAAAAAAAATTTTTTTTTTATAATTTAAAACCAAAAAAAGATAGGGGAAAAGCAAAGAAAATTTTTGAAGAGAAGGAAATTTTTTAAAAAAATTCCCCTTTATTTTTTTTTATTTTTTAAATTTTAACCCTGAAAAAAGGGGCCTTTCGTACATTTTTTTAAATTTTAAAATTCAAAACCGAAAATTTTTTTAACTTTTTTTTTCAAAAATACATTTAATTTTTTTTTTTTTGGGGAAAAAAAGTTATTTTTTTAAAAAAAAAATTTTTTAAATTTTCAAAAAATTTTTTGGGAAATTTTTTTCCTTTTTTAAAAAAAATTAAATAAATTTTTTTATTTTTTTTTTTTTTAAAAACCCTTTTTTTACATTTAAAAAGATATCCCATTGGTTTTAAAAAAAAAATTTCTCCTTGTTTGTAAAAAATTTTTAATTTTGAGAAAATATGAAAAATAAGAGTAAAAAATTTTCAAAATTTAAAAAATTTAAAAAAGAAGCATTAAACTTTTTTTAAAAAAATTTTTAGTGTGATCTTTTAGGTATGTATATAAAAAAAGGGGGGTTTCGACACGAAAAAAATTTTTTAAAAAAAAATTATTTAAACATTTTTTTGTATAATGAAGATGAAATTCATATCAATTCTGGTAATTTTAAAGAAAATTTTTTTAAAAAAAATAAAAAAAAGTTCTGAACACACCCCAAAAATTTTTTAAAAATGTTCAATTAATTTTAAATATCAAAAAAAATTATTTAGTGTGACGTACTCGGTTTACGCGCGGTGGCCCATTTTTTTTGGCGAAAATTTTAAAATTTTTTTAAAAATGAAATAGAACCTGGCAGTTGAACTTTTTTCAGAAATTTCATTCGCTTTAAGGATCTTTTTGCAACCGTTTTTTTTATTTTTTGAGTTATTATCAAAAAAAAAAAAAAACCCCCTTTTTTTTTTCGTTTTGTTAATAACAATTGCCACTTTTATTGGCAAAAAAATCCTCAAATCGCCATTTTCAGATTTGTATTACATCAAAGGGGGCTATTGCTCATATTTTTCAAAAATTCTAACATTTTTAAAGGGCACTTTTAACTGGGGCTATATGTTTAAAAGGGTTTAAAAACCCCGTGTGTTTAAAAATTTTTATCCTCAATTTTTTTTGGGTTTGGGGTTTTTAAAAATTTTTACGTTTTGTTTTTTTTTTGGGAACTTTACTTTTTTCAAAATGGGGACCCGGGGTACATGCTGACCCTGTCCACCCCTTTACCCGGGGAATTTTCAGATCGTCAAAAAAAAAAGAAAAAAACCCCCCCAAAAAACCCCAAAAAAAATTTTTAAAAAATTTGTCTACGTTTTGTGAATGTAAGAAATTTTATATAGGTGAAATTTCCCCGACCATTTTGCCAAACGCATAAAAGAACATAGAACATATATTAAAAAAAAACAAAATTTCCCCAAATAAAAAAACTGTCAACACGCATTTGATAATAACCACATAAAAAATTTGGGGAAAGCTTCTAGCATTTTAGCAAAGGAAACTTGTTAAAAAAAAGAAAAAAAAAGAAAAGTGGTTTATTTTATTAAATAAAGGACAGATGGGGAAAAAATATCTGTTAATTTAAATAATACATGGTTATTTTATTTGATGCTGAAGAAAATTCCCGGTAAACAAAAAACAATTAACCCCCCCCAAACCCCCCCCCCTTTTTGGTCTTTTTAAATATTTTCATTCAAAGTCCAATAACCTAGTGTAACTTATGACAAAAAAAATTTAAAAAATTTAAAAAATTTTCCCGTTTTTTAAAACCCCCAAAATTTTTTAAATGTAGTTTAATTTTTTTTTTTTTTTTGACAACGGTGGCCGACTTGCCACCGAAACGAAACTAAATTTGTATTTTTTTTTGGGTTTCCCCGGGGCCAAACCCGGGGGGGGGCAGGGTCAGGGCCCCCTTCCCCGGATCCGGACCAAGAGAGTACCATGTTCCGGGAGGGGGAATCCCCAAAAAAAAAAATGAAACATGAATCCGCCACAAAAAAATAGAACATATTTAAAATTTTTTGTTAACATTTTTAAAAAAAAAAGTCTTAAAAAAAAAAACAAAATCTTAATTTTTTAAAATTTGAACTCGAACAGGAATTGAATAGCTTTAAATATACGAAAAAAAAAAACCGCTATAACCAATACGATTCTTTTAAAAACCCCCTAGTTTATTTAAAATTTTTTTTTTTTTAAAGGGTTTCTTTTGTAAACCCAAAAAAAATTTTTAAAAAATTCAAAAAAAGGGGGTTTGTCCTAAATTAATAGGTTAAACCCCCTAACACACAAAGAAAAAAAAAATTTTTTCCCTTTTTAAAGACAAAAAAAAGAAAGCATGAACCCCCAAATTTGGGGTTTTTTGGAAATTATTTTTAGCGGCTTAACCACAAATTTAGTATCTAAAAATCCAAAGGGCGTATAAGGGGAAAAAAAAAAATATATGACAGGAAAAAAATTAAAAGGGGGAAAATTTTTTCCCCTTTCCCCCAACAAAAAAATTTTAAAAAAAACTGCCAGACCCGTTGTCTTTTTTTGTTTATAAGGATTTTTAAAACTTTTTTCAATCTTTTTAAAATTTTTTGTATAATAATAGTGCTAATAAAAACCCCAAAAAATTATAAAAAGAATTTTTCCCTTTTTTTTTATAAGGCTAAAATTTTAAAACTCCTGGCAATAAATAAAAAAAATCTGGTCAAAAATTTTTAAAAAAAAAAATAAACCCAAAAATTTAAAAAAAGGGCGGAAAAATTAACCCCCTTTTATATCCATTTAACAACCCTTTGGTCTATTGGGGGTCTGGGTATTTATGAAATTTTTTTTCTGTCTATGATATTTCCTAGAAAATTTTAAAAAAGGGGCCCCGGGAAATTTGAACGAGTTTTGTTCCCTTTTTTTTTTTTTTTTCTGGTAAATTCATTGGCGTGCGTATTGGGAAAATATTAATTATAAATAAATTTTTTAAAAAAAAAAATAAAAACATAACGGAAAAGGGTTTTTCAATTTATTTGCATTAATGATTATAACTAACGTTTTTAAAGGGTTTTGGTAAATTGGTTCTTTTATAATTTAAAACATCTCTAAGTCTAAAAAAACCCCCTTTTGACATCCAGCTTGTAACTGAATAAAACGAAAATGATTTTAAAACGTTTTTTTTTTGTAGTGCCTTTTTAAAAAAAATGTTTTATTTCTAAAAACCTGGATTTCTTTCCAATTTTTTTTTTCATACAATTTTAATTTTTTTTCCCAAATTTTATTCGGAACATATTTAAGCTTGGCCCCTTTTTTATTTTTAAAATACAAAAAAGGCACTGGGGGGGTTTTTTTTTTTTAAGTTTTGAATCACATCCGGCAGATATCCAAAAATTTTTTTAAAAAAAAAATTTTTAAAACAGATTTAAAATTTTTTTTTTTTTTTTTAAACTTTTAAAAACCCCCCCTTTAAAAAGTCGATAACTTTTTTTACCACATTATAATTTTTATATATATATATATATATATATATATATATATATATATATATATATATATATATATATATATATATATATATATATATATATATATATATATATATATATATATATATATATATATATATATATATATATATATATATATATATTTTATTGTTTTTTTTTTATTTTACACTTTTTTTAAAATACCATCTAGTCCAGGATGTACCTTAAAGGGGAAGGCCGAGTTTCCACATCATAGATGGAATAATAACTTCCTTGGACACTAACTTAATTATTAATATTAATGGTTTTTCCACCTTGTAATAGCAGGTTGTGGGGTTTGGACAAAAAAGGGCAATATAAAATTTTTGTATACAACATAATCCTTCCAGATTTTTTCGTATTTTGTCCATATTTTTTAAAATTTTGATCTTATTAAATAGAAAGTAGTTTTTTTTCCAAAAAAATTTTTCGTGGAGGGGAAAACATTTTAAAAAAAAAAATCACCTGCAAAAAAAATTTACATAAACCATGCAGAAGTCTTCGTTTGTTTTCATAAGGGGGGTTTTTAGGGCCCCCCAAAAATTTTGGGGAAAATTTTTTTAAAAAGTTGTGGATTTTTTTTAAATTTGCTAAAATTTGATATCGTTTTTAAAAATTTTTAAAATTTTTAAAAATTTTTACCCCAAAAAATAACTGCACCATTTTCTTAAGCCAGTCAAAAACCTTGGGGTTTAAAAAAACCCAAAAGGGCAATGCATTTTTTTCACAAAACCCAACGGGGTTGGGGCCCCAAAAAAAACTTATTCAGTTTAATTCCTCCAAAACACAGGCGGGTTTGTTCTAAAAAGTCTATCAATGCTCATCCGTAAAAATGGGAAAAATTTTTTTAAAAACAAAGTGAATTTATTCTTGTCGGGGTCACTTTTAAGAAAAACCCCCAAATGGTAAAACAATTACATCCAAAACCTAGCAACTTAAAAAAAAACTTTCTTTCGAGCCAGAAAGTTTTTTCCCTTTTTTCCAAATCTTTTTTTTATATTATATATATTTTTTTTTTTTTTTTTTTTTTTTTTTTTTTTTTTTTTTTTTAAAAAATTAGCCCTTTTTTAGAATATTGTTTTTTGTCTGTGGAATGGCGTCCCTTTCAACTCATTCGGGAAAAAATGTTCGTCTTATAAATAACCCCCCGCCCCAAAAAAACTCTGTCCCTTGCCCACCGACGATCTGGGGGACTGTCGATCTTCAGGTATTTTCAGGCTTCTGCTCGGGGGGAGTTGGCCATAAAAACCCCTCTGGCAGCTTCCAACGGAGCAAACTAGTAACTTTTAGGGATCCTTTTTTGTTTTTTAACAGAGGCCCCCCGCCCCCTTTTGTAGTTCCCCTTTTTTTCCCCAGAGTGTCCAGACTAGGGGAAAAAGCCCCGGGCCCCCTTTTTCCTTTTCCCCAGTTCTTAAAAACCATCATTTTAAAAAAAAAAATACTTTTCCCCTAAATTTTTTTTTTTTTTAAAATGGGATTATACTAAATTTTTTTACATAGAAAATAAAATCGTATTTCCAGTCTTTTTCAAAAAAAAAAAAAAAAAAACCCCCATTACCTTCATTTTTGTTCATCTTTTTTTTTCAAAAATTTGGGAAAAAAAAAAATTTAAAACTTACACATATTTTTTTGGGCGTATTAAAATTTCTTTTTTAGCTGCACCCCGTCAGGGATATCCGTTTTTTAACCCCTTTTTAAATTTTTTTTAACAAAACCTTTAAATTTTAATGTGCATAAATATAGTACATTACCTACTTATTATTACAATCCCAAATTTTAAATCGTTGAATTTGAAATTTTTAAGCCATGAATGTGAAAAAAAAAAAAAAAATTTTTTAAAGGGGTTTTTGACAGTTCCTACCGGCGCATACGTCGAGGGGAGAATTTTTTTTAGCTTTTTGATAACGAATCGATTCACCCCAAATTTAAAATGAGACTTAAGTTTAAAAAATTTTTAAAAGATATTTGTTTTTTTCGGTGGTTTAAAAAATTTTTGTGAAAATGCAATGCTATCAAAAGCCATGAAGAAAAAAAAATTATGTGGGGGTTTTTCGTTTTAAAAAAAGGGAAAAAAATAAAAATTGCAGGCAAAACCAAGAAAAAAAATTTTAAAGGGATTTATCCAGATTTTTTGAAAAAACAATATATGTAACATCCCCAAATTTTTTTGCAGTGACTGTTACATAAAATTATACAAAAATAATTTAGCGGAATATGTTGATTATAAAAAAAAAAAAAATTAAGTCAAAAAAAAAAATGCGGCTGCGAAATATTTTAAAAAAAACGCGCTTTAATCCAGGCAAACCCACTATAAAAAAAAATTTAAAAAAAATTTAAAAATTTGTACAGTTGTAACCTGAAAATTTTAAAAAAGGGGACATAATTGCACATTAAGGGAAAAAATATTAAATACTATTGCCTTGGGACAAGATTTGGAAAAAAAAAGGCAAAATCATTCAGAAGAGAAAGACCCCAATCAACTTTAACCCATAGTTTTAAACAGGAGGGGGGAAAGGGGGTTCATTGGGAAAAAGGATTTTCGAAAAAGTATAAAAAAAAAACATTTTAAAAAAAAAAACAGCTTCAGGGGGTCTTTCTTTTTAAAAAATATGATAAAAATAACCCCCAAATTTAAAAAAAAAACTAAAAGTAGAACCTTTTTTCCCTAACAACCTTTTAAAAAAAATTTTAAATTAATGCACTCATATTTTGAATCAACTAATATCTCAAATGGGAGGTAAAAAAGAAATTTCCCTATGCCTTTGTGTATTAAAAAAACACCGCAGCTGCTATTGTACTTTTCAGGGGAAAAAAAAATGGACGAGGAATTTTTTTAAAAAATTTGGGGAAAAAATAGTGGGGGTGGTTCATTAAAAATTTGCTTAAAAATTTTTTTCCTACACATAATAATCAAAATATAGGAAAAAAAAGGTTTCAAAAAATTTTTGGATTAACAAACTTTT
>JAHBCN010022173.1:0-13497 GCA_019359885.1 Listronotus oregonensis | reverse complement strand
TTTTAAAAAAACAAATAAAAAAAAGGTATTACGGTTAAAACTGATTGTGATTGTGATAACGTTGACGAGAATGACGAGTATATAATTCATAGTATCGATTCTTCATTATTTACATTTTTACATTTTTCCCAGTGCTTTTTCATCCCCCCACCAACCCTTTGCATTTCCAAATTACATTTTACATGATTTTTCTTTGAAAAACTGCAGTAATCTTTCTTTCTACCACTTCTTCGAAACGACATATTCAAAAAACTATATTTTATATATTACACAATATCAAAATTTTCAGTTAGCCGTAAAAACAATGCTCGCGCGCACAGATCTTAACTGGGAAATGAGCCATTTCCGTTTTCCCTCCCCTTTATGTAGTCCGGTAAATCTGCGTGTTCTGACGGGAATTTTCAAGAACGTGCAAGTGCTTTCGGGGTAAATATTTAATTAAGATTTTATAAAAACGAAAAATATTAGGAGATAGGAGAATGTTTAAGAATAAGGACACGTTACAAACTTCGATTGAAATATTTACAAAAAAAATCAAAAAATCATTTTTTTTTTTAAATCGCGTTTTTTGATTTTTTTAAATCATTATTTTTTACAACCCTGCAAATTTTAAATATTCAATATAAATGCTATGCCTAAGTGTTATATTATGATCTATAAAAGGAATTTAAAAATCGTAAGGTTTGTGTAGACTTATACTTTTCCATTTTATTTTTTCTCTATTAGAAACAAAATATTAAAAATTTTGATTTTAAATTTTTAGAAAAAAAAAATCTGGAAATGTTATTTTTTCCCAGGAGACGTCTTAACTTACTACCGGAGGCAGTGTAGCCTCTTGGGCTTTTTGTACCTAGAAAATTTTATTTTTAAAACACTCAGTACAAGTTGTTCACTGTACAAGAGTGTACAGTGAAGAACAAAAAATTCAAGGGACTACCTAAAAGACAAATATTATTGCCTTGCAGTAAGATAAAAAAATCCTGCTTTCGATGCCATACTAAATCACATTCAGCAGATTCAACATTGGGTTGTACCGGGATAAGTAAATATGTTAGTAAAATAGGAAAAATTCCCTACTATCTCGGTATATACGAAAAACCTAACTCCGTTTTCAGGACAGGTAAAACTTTAGATTGAAAGGATCTGTAAGCCATATAGACTGTTTGATTGATTTAAAATTTTGGTTCCTGAAAACAAAATTGACAAAAATAACTTATTTGACAATGATTATTCTTTTATTACCACCAAATACAATATACCAAACCATTTAATGTAGGTTTTTGTTTGTTTTCCTCAAGAAATAAAACTTCTCAAGATTTCTCAAAATATCTCCAGGAATAGCACAAAAGTTTTCCAGAGAAAAAATTTCCCTTACATAGCATTTTTAAAGGGGTTTTCTTTTTGTACACATTATTAAAAAAGTTATAAATAGCTTGTAAAAACTGTAACCAACGGAATAATCATTTTGTTGAATTACCTGCAACCTTGGCAAGTTGCGGGTAGTACGCAATCCACAACTTCCTAATTCTTATATATCTAGGCCCTCACATAACTCTTTTTTAGGTAACTTATTAATAAAATTAATTTTTGAACCATTCATGGATAGTGACAGTAAGTAAAATTAGTCGAGGGCTTTTTATGCAGCAAAGGCACCCCAAACAAACTGCGATGTCAAATTTCTTGTCTAAACTTTTTATTTAATCCTATTTAAATAGGAAAATTACTTTATTAATTACTCAGCTACAAGGTGGTCAAACCAAAAGGGACGAATTTAAGCCCCTGTAAACATTTTAATTTTTATCGTACAGGGTTGAAAATAAAGTCAATGTGTAGAGGAACTCAGGAAATTTTATTAAAAAATTTAAACATAATTAGATTAAAAAACTAAAGTCATTTAAATGGCGACCCTCGGTTGCAATGCATTCGTTCAGGCACTTGTTAAAGTTTGTCAATACTCCGATGGTTTTCCTTTAATTCTTGGATGGTACTTGGTAAGTTAACATAAACTTTTGACCTTAAGTAGCCTCAAAAAAAAGTCACAGGGGTCAGGTCTGGCGAAAAACGGGGAGGCCAGGGAACATCACCATTTCGGATATTAGGCATCGAGGAAAATCGCTCTTAGAAAATCTATAGAAATCTCTTGCCTTGGAGCTGTAGCCCGTCCTGTATAAACAAATCTGACAGCGTCAATCAGCCATCAGAAATGAAATCACAGCGATTCCAGACGATATGGTGCACAGAGTAATGACAAACTTCAACAAGCGCCAGGACGAATGTATTTAATTGACATTGTTTTTAAACTTAATTATGTTTTCGATTTTTTACTTTTGACAATGAAATTTCTCTACGCATTGACTTTATTTTCAACCTTGTATGATAAAAATTGAAATATTGACAAGGTCTTAAAATTCGTCCGTTTTGGTTTGACCACCTTGTATTATATTTAAAGACTCATTAAAAGGAACAAAAAGTAAATCACTTTGAATTATTTTGGACTTGAAGTGAATTCCAGGTTTTTCTATATTTTCAACATTTCATTTCTCAGATATATCCAGGTTTTCAAAAAGTTGCAGCCCTGGTAACTGCTTTTTAATTCTCTCTTGGGCTGCCTTTTGTTTTTTTATCAGTTTTTTTTTTAATACTCACGTCAGTCGCTTTTTCCAAAATTACATTAACATTTATTTATCCAGAGAAAAAATCAATGCTTGGGTAATTATTTACTAAAACTAAAGGTAATAAAGAGTTATCTGAAAACAAGTCGCCACGCGATGTCTGAATATCAGCGGTAAAACTGGGGCATTATTCCCACTGACGCGCATAAATTTCGTGACTTGGGTTACAGTTTTTTTGCTGGAAAGTATACCAATGAATCTGCCTTTCCTAAACGTACATTTTATATTGATTCTTTTGAACCAACAATGGAGTTTCATCGTTTTTCCCGCCGACTCTTCCATTAAAATAAGCCATAGGGTAGCTTTTTTAAACATATCTGGGGATCAAAAAATATTATGATGTACTGAGTGTTTTACTTTTTCTTTTTATATACATTTTAGGTACCTCTCATATTTTAGGCGCTATTGAAGAGGAACAATATGTTGACTTACATTGTTTAATACAAACATTTTTAGTCACTTTTTATTTTTTAATAGATACCTACTACCATTATGGAAATAAACATTTCTAAAAAAATATTTTCTTACATTTAGCTGGTAATTTGTACCCTCCAGTAATTTTAGCTTCACCAGTGTTGCAGCCTCCCAGAGTCTGACATTCAAGCTTTAACGATTTACCTGCAGCACCGTGTATAGCGCCATCTACACCTCCACCACCAAGAAGACTCTTGTTTGCTGCATTGACAATGGCATCGACCTAAAATAAAAAAAATTAGATGCCCACAGAGCCAGATTTTAATCAGACTCAGGTTACCAAGATTCTAGATTGGTTATTCGATACAAACACAGGCCCACAAAAAAAGTGGTGTGTGCTGGGTGTCAGACTAAGATTTTCTGGAGTATTTTTTTCCGCTGGACACGAATCTCAAGTTAAAATTGCTGGTCAAACAGCAAAAAATTAACAAAAAACCGATACGGTGCATTTACCGGCAGAAACCTGCTACCACGGAACGTTTGGACTACGACTATATAAACTATAAGAAATACAAAAAATTTTATTAAACAAAAAATAAAGCTTTCTAAATTGTCTATAAAAAAGGTTATATAAACATTTTTGATAAGATAAATATTAAAGGAGATATAAACGAAAATGTAATTCTGACAAAAAATTTCAGTCCAAAATAGGAAAAATATATATTTTTTTATCAATGTTATTTTTGAGGTTTTTTTTTATATAAATAATTTATTTTTTTTATTTGAATCCAAAATCACTCAAAATATGGGAAAAAAATCCAATTACAATTTACAAAAATACATAGTTTATGTCATATAAAGTTTTGTGTATCTTTTATAGTTAAGATATTGACGTTTAAAATAAAAAAATATCGTTAATATCTGAAATTACGCCTTTTTCCGATTTTTTGCTGTTTCACCTCCAATTTTGACTTCAGATTCGAGTTCAGCGGAAAAAATACGCCTGAAAATTTTACGGCCGAGTGATAATCGCGTTGTTAAATTTAGCAATGGATTTAGCAATTGTAAAAAGTTAACAACGGTTTAGGATGTTTAACAAAACGTCATTGTCAGTGTTATTCAATGATTTTAGTAGACTACAGTAAAAAGCACAACCCGGCGTTGCGGTGATTGGCCGCTGGGCGGGTCCTAATTCAAATTTTGGCGGGCTTTATGTTGGTAAAAATTAAGATATTTTGAATTGTAGAATAAAGATATTTTTTTATATTGTAATTTAATTCTACTGAATGTTTAAAAATAAAAAAAATTAATATATATGTCTATTTTTTTTCATTTAAAAGTGTAATGTACCATAATTGGAATTGAAATTAATAGAGAAGTAAAATATAATTTAATAATTTAGGCCTAAAATGTTATGTAGACTTGTAGAGAATCCGAATAAAAATGTAGGTATACCTATATCCAGAATTCTAATTGTGATAATGTGTATTTAATTATTATTTATATTGAATTATTATTTGTATTTAATTATTATATATTTATATTATTTTTATTGCATGAAAAATGTTGGGATGAAATAAAAAATGTTTGTCTTAGATTTTAATGTCATTATTGACAGAACCAAATTTTTTATGATAATTATAGGTATGTCAAAAGAAAAAATAATTTTTAAAAGGCAGACGTTTTCCATTCCATCACCAAACATCATACCTATTTATAAATGTTTATTTTTAAAATGGGTGAATATATTCACTAAATACTGAATAAAATTTGACACTCATGTGTGACGGGGGGAATGGCATCAGTCGTAAACCCAAATAAAACACCAGATACTGAGGTTTAAAAATACTTGGCTTTATTAAAAATTCGGGAAATCAAAGGAGGGGGCGTCCATTTGGTGCAATGGCGGAGGTAAAACCCCTCTAAACCTCGCCTAGGACCCAGTACATCCCGTTCTCAAAATTTAAAACATATCTTGGTTAATATTATAGGCAGTATTCAAAAAGATTAACTTATATATTATATATAAATATTGTCACAAATAATTCTACCATGGATATATTTAACAAAAATAAACTTATAATAATCTTAAATATGTTAATGTCCCATATTTAGTTCATTTTTTATTTAATTTATAAATTATTTTAAACAATTTTGAAATTTTTACGAATAAACTAATCCTAATAAAGCTAAAATAAAAATTCTAATACAGATATAACAGCAAGATACAAATAATAAAATAGGTATATTGTGGGATTATATAGGATTATAAACATTGCTGGAGAGTTTTATATTTTCACTTTTGGGTTTTTTTGGAAGGAAAATACTCCTGTTTCTCCATTTTTCGCTTCTGTGTAGTTTTATTTATCTTCTCTTGAAATTTACGCACAGTTCCTTGGATGTCCTTCATAAACTAAGTAAAATTCTCGTCATCTAGTCCTTCTACAAAGTTTTGTAAGTTTTCCCATTGAAGGCTTCGTTTGCTTTGTGCCTGAACCCCATCCTTTGCATGATTTGTCTCTTCTACCTTCTCTCTGATAAGCTCATTAATTTCCTGTTCATGCTGTGTTTTGATATTTGAAATTTCTTCCAAAGACTTGGCATCTTTATCTAAAACAGAGTTAGTACCCATTCGCTCCTCATACATTCTTACCAAGTGCACATGCTTACACAAGGTATTCCTCACCACATATTCGGCACACTCACACTGGTAGCGATGAATGCAAATTTTGCATACTCTGCAATACAGTGTCTTACATTCATTTTCACATACTTGCTTTGCATTTACATTATATAATTTGTTTGGATCTCTGAATGATGTAACCTTAAATTGTCTGTATACTTGAGAATCCGCCTTCACATCCACTTGGTTCTTAAATAATACTGCCTTTTTGTGGGCTTTTGTTATAATTCGGTCTTGATAGTTATTTGCATTTGACATTGCTATCATATCATTCTGATCTCGTTTCTTCTGAATGTTATATTTTCGTGACAAATTTGTAATGTCTTGACTTGTTAAGACAGCCAATCTTTCCAGTTTTGGTGCTTCCAACTTTCGTGAATCCTCCAAAATTCTGTTTGGTGGCACTCCAGACTGCAGCTTTTCTTTCACCATTTTTTTTCTGACTTCGAGAGATGTTTGCTTCTTAATTCTTGTTCATGTCCAGCTTGTGTTTTCCAATAACTTACTGAAACTTGCCCATCAATGTATAATTTGCAAATCAGCCTGGAGGGACACACTCCTTTAATTTTAATTGTCCCACCAGATTTCTCCGTCCTTGTTTTATAGTTGGGCTTGTATCCTGAAGATATATTTATATATAATAGATGAGTATATAAAGGGTGTTAATATACACCAGTATATATTTTAAAATAGCTATTGAAGAGGGTATTTACTTTCATAGGTAGGTACCTAAAAACCGGCCTAACAAGTATTGCACTTACCTTTGTGGTTACTTCTGTTACAATCATAATACAGTATCTTAAATTCCTTTTTCTGAATTGATCTGTGCATTGCAAAATTTGTCTCAATTTTTTCTGCATCTTTCCATGTATCATATTCTTGTTTGCTAGAAAATTCAAAAGTCATTAACTCAATACTCATCTGGTGATTTCCTGCAAGATGTTTTCGTAATCCCTCATGACTTTTACAATCAGTTTCTTCCTCACATAATGGACAAATAATATAACTTATTTTGGGATTCAACACCTCTATTTTATGGAATCTTGTGATATGACGATTCCTTAATCCCACATTTTTAAATCTTTTGCTGCAGATATGACACTCTTCTGATGAATTTTCTTCAGACGACTTTGTTGAAGAGGATGCAACACATAAGGATGAATCCATGATTCCTTAATAAAACAACGTCTTTACTATTTAAACAATATGTTCTGACGAACAGGTTTGTAAAATAATCTCTTTCAAAAGTTTCAAACAGCAAAACAAAAATATGTTTGTTCGTTTGTTGGTCTAAGGCTCTTTCCTTGTCTAAGGTCTAAGGTTTGTTGTCAATGTGAAAAGAAAGAAAACATAACATAACATAACCAAAAAACGTCAAATAACGCGCCAATAACTTGAACTTGGCTGCGCCAATCAGGACTCGATATATCTCGACCAATCACTTCAATGCCGGGTTGTGCCTTTTACTGTCGTCTGATTTTAGTAGTCAACCTGTCAAAATCTGACATTTTGTTAAACATTCTAAACCGTTGTTAACTTTTAACAATTCCACTTCGACATAGGAAGTTCTTTTGTTGATAACTTACATTACTTGATTCCCTCAATTCCCAAAATTTTTACGAAGTTGGTAAGGTTCAGGAAGCAAGTCATTTTATATCTTCAGGAGTCAAAAATGCTTATTTCAGATATTTTAGCCTATAACGGTTAGTCCCATGCATTCGAATAGTATATTCCGCAGTTCCGCTCACAAAACTTACAGTTTTCGTTTTCAGTCTTTCCCATCTTTTTGAGGTGATACCTCAGAGGGCGGTGTGCTATCAGAAAGTTAGTGACTATCCTGAGTTCAATTTTTTTTAAGCTCTAAGGTAGTATACTTAGGCGGTTGTGATATGAATTCAGTCTCTTTTTTCTAATCTCTGTTCGGCAAAGGTTCCGGTTCGTAAAACGGGGACTGTGCCACTTTGGCTAGTTACTCGGGAATTTCATTTTTCCTATCATAACTTCGTTATCGTTTTACATATATGTCTAAGATTTGGTATATAAATTCACAAAAGTTTTTTTACTACCTGTTCAAAAACTAGAAACCTAACCTAACACAAGGTTATGTCAAGTAATTTCTGAAATATTGGACTTTGAAAATCGACCGTTTTACTACTGACTGACTCATCAATATTATGCGGCACTTTCCAAGGGAGTGGAAATTGGTATATAAGTAAGTTTAAGAAGACAAATAAAGGAAAAATTTTAAAAACTACACATTTTTACTCGGAACGCCCTGAAACAGGGGCGCTAAGATCGTGCATTTATGAGGTATTTTAGAAGTTTGCAATTTGAGTTTCTAAGGTCATAATTGTCTTACGAACTTGGCCCTTATTTTACATAAGTATTTTTAGCATGATTTTTTTACTTAATCTTAAAAACTGAGGATTTGATTGGCTGTCAATTTTTTCCCAACCACTGTGTTCGCACGTCGTTGTCGTGGTTGGACCCAGTAGGATCTTTTGGAACATGCGCTAGAGTTGCTGGTTATCGGCAACTCTTGTTGCCACCGTATGGAACGGGATCCGAAGCTAAGACGAACACAAGGCTTAACTCAAGGTGTTAGCATACCGTGCTGATGAGTGAATGACATCCTGTGCCTTAAACAGGTGTCTCAAACGGTGCCTCTGAGATACATGACGACCTCTCAGAGTATCTAACCTTACTGCGGTAATGCGGGGCTCTGCCGTGGTGGACTATTACTTCCCTAGCTCCAAACAAAAAGCGGACAAAACCGCTTTCATAGAAAAAAAGTAACATAGGTGCTCTGACCGAAACGGATAAATCCGTTTCGAGAGATGCTACCCAAGGTCACAAGCAGACAAAGGTGTGCCGACCGACAGGCGCCTGTTTTATAGGGAATGGCTAATCCATCACGAACAAACAGGTGCTTAGAAAGGGATCCCTGAATCCAAACCGAAGGCGGACAGAACCGCTTTTATTCCCTGGCTTTAAACAGAAAACGGATAGAACCGTAACAAGGACCTGTTAGCTACCCACGTCACTAAACCAAGAGAGGAGGGCATGACGGATCTAATCGTCTGTTCTTCAAACTTTCCAGGAGACAGGGACACCAGAACACATATTGTGCTCGTGTCCGGTAGCGACACGAGTAAAAGGAGATGTAAGAACTCTCTCCCAATCTGATATCGGATTCGTTGGAAGTCTGATCCTGTTGAAGAGAGACATAAAAAAGTGTGAGCCACAATAGACCAAGCGGTCGCGGTGAGGGCGTAAAAAGTCCACTTGCTTTAAACCTAACCCAACCTTGGCTGTCAATTTTAAATCATCCGAATAAACGTCCAGTTTTTAAGAATTACGATTATGAAGCTGCATAAGGACAAGGAATTGAAGAGCATTTTTGATCACATGCGTGATCAACAATACTGCTTATCTATTAAAAAAACAGACCTAACGTCTGCAGCTAGTGTAGCTTTCATAGACATAGTTGCCCATGCACAAAAATGAAAAAAGATAGTGGCAACAAAAGCTTTAAAAATATTGGACAAGCTAGGGTGACAATTTAATTTATGAATTTATATTGAACTTTGATAGCTGGTTTTATAATTTCATCAGATTAACAATAAAGGAAGCAATAAAGTTAGATTTTAAAGGAATTCTATCTGAAAATAGTTAAAATGAACACAAACTGTCATGTCGCTATTCCACCATCAATTGAACAGGTGATGTATTTACAAGTTTAAAGTAGGTATCTTTTTAAAATCCCACAATGGATAAAAATCCATGTGCTAAAAGCACAGTCAGAAGCCATTACTACCGTTTGTTAGTAATATTGTATAGTAAAATCATAATTATTATGGTAAAAACCTACATTATGGTACAGAAATTGTTGACGTCAAAGAACGTCCACACTTAGAGGGGCGATATCTATCTGGGCACGGTAAGCAGATATATGAAGCACACTGTAACCAAACTGGGCACATGACTCGCTATCTACTTCATTCTTCATACCTTATCTGTGCACAGTAGATTAACAATTAATTCATAATATTAGAGGATATTCCGGTGGCTACTGATGATATACTTAAATGACATTAAATCCAAAAAATATCAAAATCTTCCATTTTGGATGTAATCAGTTTTAAGAAGGTGGAATTTTGGGAAATTTTGAAGTTAGGTCAGAGTGGGGCCTCATAACTCAAACTGCCAATTTATAAACTAAGGTTTGGTTTTATTGCTATTTTGCTACTGCCCAAAGTCGAACGACATATGTAGTATTTGATAATTGTGGCGATGGCTTTTTAAATGATTGTATTAAACGCCATAGGTCTGACTTTAACAGAACTGCAGCAGTAGCAAAAAAACGTCAAGTTTATAATTTGACCATATAACTAGAAGGATGTGACAAAATTACTAGATTCATGATCGGCCTCAAAAAAAAACCCCATAAAAAATTTAAAAAAATATTACTATAACTGGAAAAATTTTTACTTTACGGACACCACGCCGATTTTCATGAATTTTTGCAAAAGGGGTTTTTGGGGCGCTGATCACTAATCTAAAATTAGTTTTGAAAATTTTTAAATTTACGGACACCACGCCGATTTTCATGAATTTTTGCATAGGGGGGTTTTTTTGGGGCGCTGATCACGAATCAAAAAGTATTTTTCCCTCCGCAACCTCTGTGCCTGCCCCCAATCAACCTAAAATTTTTCTTTTTTTGAAACTGATTAAAAAAGGGGAACATACACCTATTGGGCACTTATATATTAAACAAATACACTGAAATTTACAATTTATTGTCTATTTTAAGAAAAAAATATCTTAAATGAATCCACTTTTCTGTACCTTTAAGAAGATATATGATGTATAACTGGTGTTTGATTTATAATTAAGTTGTCAAGATATAAAAAATTGGATTTATTTGAGGTGTTTTTTACTAAAATTAAGCAATAAACTTTTGTACATTTTAGTGTATTCGCTTAATATATAAGTGCCCAATCAGTGTATGTTCCATTTTGGTGGTAATCAGTTTCAAGAAGGAGAAATTTTGGAAAATGTTCATTTTGAGGTTAGTCCACTTGGAGGCCTCATAACTCAAAAACCACAGGTTGCCGAGATATTTACTATAGCCATTATTTTTGCATAGGGGGGTTTTTTGCCCAAAATTATTTTTTTCCGGAAAACCTTGGTTTTTGAGTTATAAGGCCTCCAAGTAACTAACCTCAAAATTTCTTTTTTTGAAACTGATTCCCAAAAATAACCACTAATTAGGCACTTATATATTAAACAAATACACTGAAATTTACAATAATTTATTGTCTATTTTAAGTAAAAATTATCTTAAATGAATCCACTTTTCGTACCTTTAAGAAGATATATGATGTATAACTGGTTGCCTGATTTATAATTAAGTTGTCAAGATATAAAAAACGGGATTTATTTGAGGTTTTTTTTACTAAAATAAGCAATAAACTTTTGTAAATTTTAGTGTATTCGTTTAATATATAAGTCCCCAATCAGTGTATGTTCCATTTTGGTGGTAATCAGTTTGAGGAAAAATTTTTTGGAAAATGTTCATTTTGAGGTTAGTCCACTTGGAGGCCTCATAACTCCCAGGGGTTGCCGGAGAACTAATTTTAGATTGGGATCAGCGCCCCAAAAACCCCGTATGCAAAAATTCATGAAAATGGGCGGGGCCGTAAAGCAAAATTTTCCCCAAAAATTTTTTTCTTACTGAAACATAAATAAGCTTACCTCCAGTGTTGTGATGTCACCAGAAAATATTGCAATTTTATCAGCAATGCTTTTTTTTAGAATTATCGATACTATTCTCTGGGAGAGCATTTTTTTTTTTTAAATAATTCTTTTCCTGAGCAAACTGTTTCCAAGTAGGTATTAAGCCAATTTTTTACAATCTTTAGCTTTTGCTCACCACTCATATTTAAAAACGTTTGTTTCTCTTGTTCAGCTCATTTTGTAGCTGTTTTGTCCCTGTTGGGAAATAAGGCGGGAAAAAACGAGAAAATATAAAAATGGTTGAGTAGACACTGTAAAATACCGGAATTTTTTCTAACCGGTGTTCCGACAGTCAACAAACACATTTTTGACTTTTAAATTTAGAATTGCCAACTGCAAACCAAAATCGTAAATTTTCGTGCAGGACCGTACCACCGTACTGTAAACAGAAAATATATCCTTCAAGCATATACCCATGGCAAATATTCCACTCTGCGTGCTGATTGGGGGCGGGCATATCCCTCCACCGGCCAATCGGCAAGTTGGAGAGAGGGAGAAAGGTTGGTGTCCGATTTTTCATTCTCCGCACGTTTGTTCGCACTGCCGAGCGGCAAGGCTGACTCTAGCAGGTGGACATTGTTCCGATAATGCGCAATTGTGTGGTAATTAAAAAACACCCATGTATGTTAGAAGGGCAGAGCGCTTTTATAAATATAAGCTCGAAGAATGTAATTTCCTTTCGTGTTTTGTGATGTATACCATAAAAAAAAAAAATGATGGTCAATTTTTTAAACATTGCATTTCGTTTTACGAACGATTCTTGAATTATCCGAGTACCGCCCAGGTATGCGCGGTAGCTCAATACTTTTAAATTCAAAGGGAAACGTTCTCTGACAGTTCCAGGATTATCAAACATTTGAAAATCTCGAACGCAATCATAATCCAAGGGTGGTAAACTTAAAAAGGAGTGTGATTTTTACTATTTGTCCGCAGATATAGGTTATGTTTACGTCACCGTTTTGCCCAGAAGGATATTTGTTTGATTGATTTTTGTTAAAAAATTCAACTTTTAGAAACTAATTTGGATATACACCTACTATTTGATCTGTATTGTATACTATTTGATAAAATTAAGACTTTATACTACTTGTAAACAAAAAAATAGGCAAAACGATTACGTCACAAATATTAAATTGACATTTAAACTGGCGTATATGGGCTTAAATGGGATCGAGCACCCCTTTTTATGTTTACCACCCTTGGGGTCATAATCCACACCTATACGGACGGTTCTTTTAGAACTGTCCCAATGTAGTTCTAGAAAACGCGAACCAGAATTAAAAAGTCCGAGAACAGTTCTTTTAAAAAAGAACAGGCAATTTTGAACTGCGCAAGCGCCGGACGGTTTGAAAAAATTTACCGAACCCGAAAACAGCTATTATCAATTAAGTAAATTAGTATAGGAAAAGATATTCGTTTTGGAAGTTAGCAAAAATTCGATCTTACCCCTCCAAAACTTTAAAAGTGGTGAAGCAACCCTTCACATCGCTTACACCCTAGATCAGGGGTTCCAAACTACGGCCTGAAAAAACATCCGGGCCCGCGGATAGATTTTGTCCGGCCTGCGGAGAGTTAGCATACTTGAAAAATACTGGCGGCTAGCGCCACGGATTCCACTTTGGCTTTTACATTGTACGCATGCGTTAGATTTTCGCGGGATGTTTAATTATTTTAAATTTGCTAGTTAATTTATACAGGGTGTAAAAAGTATGATGCTCACGATTTTAATGGGCGATAGTGGAGTTCAAAACAAGTCGAAAAAGCCAAAAACATATGGGTCAACATTAACTGTTTTCGAAATAGGCCTTCAAAGTTTAAAAAAAATTGGCAACACACAGTTTTGCATATTTACACTTTTTTAAGGAGATTTATTTAAAATACAAATAATAAAATTTACTTTTTTGCAATTTATTTTCATATTTAATTTGA
>JAHBCN010022172.1:0-13563 GCA_019359885.1 Listronotus oregonensis | reverse complement strand
TATTTACATATGATCTATTGAGCCTGTCAAATAAATATACAAAATTTTATTGGTGTATGTTTGTATGTATGTTTTGTCCAAGCATTTTTCCGAAACTAATAATTGGATTGTGACCTTTTTTTATTGGCTTACATTTACTTCAACTTAGAAAATAGTAAAGGTTTTATCAAAATCGGTTCATGATATGATATGGGCTAATATGTGTAGGTGTATCGGCCTGACCTATTGATACGCACTACAGGTGTGGTGTGGAGACCTTGGTCAAATTTAACAAAATCAATAAATATTTCTCTCGAGGGCATCAAAGTCAAAAAATGTAGGCCCCTAATTTTTTTTTCTGCCAGTTGTTTTTCAGGTATAGATAGGCGATAAATCTTTTTATTGTAGCACTTATTAATCGCTACAACACTACCATAGAGGCTGTAGAGAGAATCACACAGAATAGATTTTTATCTTTTAATTTTACTAACTTTAGCAAATTAGAAAAGAATTTCCTTTGAAATTCTTTTCCAATTTGCTAAAGTTAGTAAAATTAAAAGATAAAAATCTATTCTGTGTGATTCTCTCTACAGCCTCTATGGTAGTGTTGTAGCGAGTGCTTGGCGAACAACACTGAATAGATTTTCTACTTAAAACTGACTCAAAGTACTTTTTTTTTTAAGAAATATCTAATAGAAGTAATGGCAAAGTACGGAACACCATTACCAGAAAACACGTCAGTAGCAGCTAATTTGTATAAAGATAAAAATGAAACCACTCAGAACAAGAAACAAAATTGTGAAGAAACATACAAATCTAAAAAAAGGAAATCTCAAGTACCACGGATAGAATCTCAGTCACAAAAATCTCAAGACAGTGGTGAGCATATCTTTACGGCACATGTGGCTTTACAGGAAAATTTAGAAAAGTTTGACAAAGAAATATTTGAATATGAACATTTAGCAAAAGCTCATAGTACAGAATATGATTTAGTAGAAGACACTCCTATAGCGACGATTAGTCCGAAACCAAAAATTCCAAGGTAAGTTTTTAAATATATTTATAATTTTACTCAGAAAAAAATATTTAGGCTGTAAGAAATTTAATTACGAATCTTTTTAATGCATTAAACTACACTACTGCAAAAAATTATGGGAGTAAAAAAAATGGTGAATTTTTTTGTGATTTTTGGAGGGCTATATTTTTGTAAAAAATGGTCGCATCGAGATCGTAAAAAAACATCTTGAAGCTTAAAGATTCTAGTTTTCAGATCTTTTGACCAAACATTTTTAAAAGGGGCTTAAAAAAATTTTTTGCAATAAAATCATGGTATAAACTTGATGGCCTATTCATTCAGCTTCATTTTTCTTTTTTAAAATTTTTCTCTATGTTGATTGCTTTTGGAGATATCCGACTTTAAATGCAAAAGGATCCTTTTGGCTTTAACCATCGATATCTCAGCAACCAATCATTGGACAGAAAATTAAAGGGCAGTTTCAAAATCGACAATAAATTTTCTACAAAGTTAGCTTGCGGCCGTTGAATTTTTTATTTTGTTTTATCCCCAATTTTAACCTGAGAAAAGTGAAAAAAAAATACTTTTTTCCTTATTCCGAAATATCATCCGCTTCTTTGCGAATATTGATGAAAAGTCTTATATTTGATCGAATTTTTATACCCCAATGCACCCCCAACAACCCTGCAAATGGGCAAATCAAACAATCGAGTGGTTTTTCTAAACCGTTTGATGAAAATTTCAGAAAAAATTAAAGAAGCAAAATTTACCTTTCTGGGTACCCTGTAACCCTCGTAAAAATAAAAAATTGAGTTTTTATTCACTTAGTTTTTGGTCACATACACATCACATGGTACGGTAAAAAGAATCCAAAAAAGGTAACTTTGGCTTATTCTTAAAAGTATTCACTATTCGTATATGCTCGTTTATTCTGGTCTGTTCTTGTTCGTGCTTGGGAAACGTTCTCTAAAAATAAATTCTCGAGCATTTTACAACACTATTTACACACTTCCATTATTCCAATATCAGTGTCAGTCAATTCTGTGTACTCTGTGGGTACACAAGGGTAGAATGTGGGTCCTACATCGAAGCGGTCCGTTTTTGCGTCTCTAGCCAGTGTATTAGGGATTATTTCGTAATAAATTTATTCGCCACAACAATATAGAACATATCTGGAATATGGTACTATAATTTTAGGTAAAGTTTAAGTTTGGTTTTAATTTTTGTTTAATTTAATATAAATAATGATATAACCAGAGAACCATTTGGGACATTCTACCGGGTGGTGCGTCGCCGAGCGGAACAGGAAATCCCATGTAAATTTTAAGGGGGTTAATTATTGGCTCCCCTGTACATTTTACAGAAAAAATGTAAGATAACTTTTTAAAGAGACCAATCTGACAAACTCTCGTGCTAAGTTTCAAAAAATTTTAGTAAGCTAATCTTGACTTGAACTAAATGCAATTGCAAAATTACCAAATTTTCGGTTCAGGTAAAACCAAACAGCCACCAGCAAAGAATTTGTTATAAGGCTTTGTCAAATCTGACCTACAGCCGAATACAAGGAATGTTTTTTTTTTCGTTTCATCAATCTCACAACCATTACATTCTAAGTAAAAGACACGTTAACATTATTTGTTTATCAAACCTTTTATTGAATGTAACAATTAAGTTTAACTAATAACAATTATTACTATCGATCATTAAACAAATAATTTTATCATACTAGAATTTAATTAAAGCAATAGCAGTATTTGAAATATTTTCAATTTATTTTCCCATCAAGCCTATCTGGTCCATTTTAAACATTAAACGTATTGTCAGTAAATTCGAGTCCAAAGCCATCGCAATAAGTAATTGTAAATGTTTAACTCAGAAGATTGAAAATAGATCTGAGAAAAGAGAGAACTAAACTCTTAATATTTTACTAGGTGTGGAAAAATAAAATGAAATAAAATAAAATAACTTTTTTAAAAATAATAGAGAATTACATAAAAACATTAATAAATCAAATGTTCAAACAACCCCTCATTAACAGCTAAACAATATCCCAACCGATCATAAAATTCATTTCTATCGTTGCTAAGTTGATATTGCGAAATTTTATTACATTCTAACGAAATAGCGTTTTGTAGCTGGTTTAGATTCTCAAATTTTACACTTTTATAAATGACACTTTTTAAGTGACCCCACAGAAAAAAGTCATTTGGTGAAAGATCGGGTGACCTGGCTGGCCAAAGTATCCGGTACCGTGGACCAATGATATTGCTGTTAAAAGCATTTTCCAGGTACGCTCTAACCATACGGGCATTATGGGCGGGGCAACCATCCATTTGGTATCAAATCATTTCGTCTTCCCGAACAATTTCTTCCAAGGCGGGTCCAATTTGATTTTGAAATAAATTCAAATAGGTTTCTGCTGTCAGGTTGTAGTCCATAAAAAAGGGTCCAATGATATGGTGTCCGATAATTCCCACAAATACATTTGTTTTTTGGAGATATTGTGTGTAAGTATGAACAAAGCGATGTTCATTTTCTTGGCTCCAATACCGGCAATTCTGAACATTTGGTTCATCGTTGAGGGTGAATGTACATTCATCGGTAAAATAAATATTTCTTAAAAAATTCCTATCGTTATTTGCTCTTTCCATCATTTCACAAAAAAATGTCATTCTTCGCTCTTCATCTCCTTCCTGCAACTTTTAATGTTTTTCGAATTTATACAGTGCTTTCATTTCAAAACGAACCACCCTAAATATCTTTAAAAAAAACACTCACCAAAAAAACAAAGAAACACGTCGATTTAGATATACAGGGGGAAGTTTAATTTCGTATTTGATAAAATTTTATCGGTCGCCTCCTAACCTCCAGTTAACCTCACTTTGATATGTCAAATGGCAACCCCCATAGTGTGACACATCATTGTAAGCGGCATGAAATTTGCTATCCAACAGTACTAAGAAACTTTAAATCGAATAATGAATAATGTTTGTGTTCTTTCAAAGTGCGCAATACCGTTGTATGATGTTATTTACCTCTTGCCCAAGAACCTTCGTACTAATCATGTGTACACCACCCGGTATACTCTGGCGTCAAATTTGTATTTACGATAATTTTGGCATTGTGGAATCTTCCATTTTTTTACACTATTACTTATGTTCTTTAGATTACAAACTTCTAACAAGAAAAGATATTCAAAGAAGGATAGTATCAAAGAACCGCTTCAAATCTTAAGCAAGGGGTCAGCATCAAGTAGCAGTACATCTAAGAGACAAATACCTTTGGATGAAGAATGTTTAAATAACTTATCACCAATTGACCCATCTACTCTAAACAGAAATATTGAAAACCTTCCTTCACAAACAAAAAAATGTATGGATGATGTTGCAGGCATTTTAGAAGATTTGCGAAATGATGAAGACTTCTTTAGATCCAACATGGAATGTGAAGATAAAGGACCTGAAAAATCTGATATATCACAACAGCAAATGAGAGCTTCGAAAGCTCCGAGCAGAGATATTACTGTGGCAGATTTACCAGATGACTTACCAGACTGTAGGAATATCAATGGTGTTGAGGAACCCATAAATGTTACACAAGAAAACATTGATAAGGTATTTTTAAAACTTTTTAGTAGCGTGGTTTCCAATCTTTTATTAAGGGCGGACCACTAAAACAAATATTGAATAGTCCATGGACCCCTTTTTTCTGTTTGTAGCCGAGAATTATTCAAATTAGCATATTAAACAATATTTTACAATTTTTTAATAATAATAAAGGCAAATATTACTAAACTTTACTGCCATTCGAGCAAAAGAGAACTTTTATCTTTTATCCGATTGCTAAAACGGTCTTTTACTTCTGAGATAGTCTGATTGTACTGATTTCTTGCTTCGATGCTAGCCTGTCGATTTTCGGGACTAGAGTTTTGGAGAAACTTTTTGTGGTTCTTTTTAGTGTGGGGAATATAGGTCTCAATGCCTAGTTGAATTGTTTCTGTAATTTGTTTACATATTTCGGAAGGATCGTGAGTAGAAAAGCAGGTAGGATCCCAAGGGTAGGTGGCAAGGAAGTCTCTCAGACCATCCCAGTCGGCCAAATTGTAGTGCCAGACGGTTCGTGGCGGCATGCGTTCAGTTGCCTCAAAATGTGTGGAGTATGATACGGTGACCAAACCATGGTCAGAGCGACCAAGGGGAGCAGTTACTGATGCTTGATAGAGTTCGGGGGTGAAAGTAAAAAAGAGATCTAGAGGGTTAGAATTATGGGTAGGAACCCTAGGAAAGTAGGTAGGTTCCATAATTAAATTGGTGAGCGAGTTGTTGATTGCGAAATTTTCGGCTGCTCTGCATTGTGTATCAGTTTTTGTAGAACCTAGTCAGTCCTTATTATGAACATTAAAA
This sequence comes from Listronotus oregonensis, assembly GCA_019359885.1. Taxonomy (NCBI): domain Eukaryota; kingdom Metazoa; phylum Arthropoda; class Insecta; order Coleoptera; family Curculionidae; genus Listronotus; species Listronotus oregonensis. The sequence goes on along the minus strand of JAHBCN010022172.1, from coordinate 8,166 downwards.
TCCCCGAGAACGATTACTTCGGCCAATGGAAACTGGGAAATAATATTCTCGATCTTTATTGAAAGGAAATCAAAGAACTCGGTGTGGGAATTTTCAGACGGGGACCGGAATATACCGCAGATGAATTTGGTAGAAGATCTTAAAGTAAGTTTAAGCCAAAGAATATAAGGCCTACCTGATTCGAGGGTAGAAACACTAAACTAAACATTCGGGTCAATTTTAAACTAGATACCTCGAAGCCATTCTCCACATATTGAAATAAAAAAATATTTTTTTTATTAAAATGTGTATTTTAAAAGTCATATCACTTTGGCCAAAAAGAAAACAGTATTTTTGGAAACACCGCTAATTTGTAATTTAATCATTTCTTCCCGGATTTCTTTAAGTAGCTCTTGCGGATTTAACAATTAAAAAAATTAACTATAGGTCTCGTCTGGATGACATTACCCAGACATTATTGGGGGTAGTACAAAGAGAGTAGTATTACTATTGTACTGTCTAAAACTACCAAACAATGCAGTAATTACCTGTTTTGGTATTTGGATATCGTTGAGGGACCTGGGGGTAAGTGGGATAAATATATTAAAATGTGCCAGCTAGCTAGTATTTAGGCTTAACACGAAAATTTAAAAACAATAACTTAAATTTTAAACGGGTTTTTGATCATTTTCTGAATGGTTCCTTTTTCATATGGCATTCTGAAAAGTAATGACCAAAATATCTCTCTTGGGGGTCTGACGGTGACGTGGACACCTTTACAGCATATTTCATCATCACCTGCTTAATGTGGATTTTCTCTATCCGTTGCTCGATTTTACATGCAATAGAATTGACATTGCCAAATCTCTTTTCATTCCCAGAATACTGTGGGTGCACATTTAGTTTGTTTTGATGTTAAAAATCTTTTACGGATAGGCAAGCATCTCAAATTTCGTATTAAAAAAATATTTTTAAAATCATTAATATTCTTCTTAATCAGAAATAATTGTAATGTAATCGTCCGTCCCAACATGTTTTTGAAGGCCAACGAATTTCGGTATAAAATAGTAAGAGTACGTACTTGGAGTCCAAGTCAACCCACAATTTTTTAAATTTACTAATTTCTGCTATTTTTTTAGATGAATCTTTAGGTCGTCCGTTTTTTATTGTCATGGCCCACTTTAAGGGTTTTACGGACCACCGGAACCATTGCCATAGATGTTCGTCCAATAAAGACTAAACAGGGTCCTATTTGCGACTTTCCCCAGTTTTGCCATCTTGTGTATTTTTTTTTTGTAGAATTCTAAAGAACACTTATAAAAATGATTTGAGTTAAAGCAACAGAAATACGACATAAAATTAATATTTTGTTAATGGTACACCTTATTTATTGGTTTGTTTTTGAAAGCGACTTATTTTTTCGGTACTGCTAATAAAAAGGATTTCGTATTTATTTTTAGTAACAACAGAAATAATTTAATTATATGTTTCACTTTTACCAATATATATTAAAAGTAGTAATAAACGCTAGGTAAAAAGACAGAATATTGGCTTTAATCTTTTTGGCATTTATTAATACCTTTTTCTATTTTCTAATTAAAATCGCAAATTTTTCATGCAAACTAAATTAATTTTATTTTTACATTAATTGAATATAAAATTGTCTTTCGTTTCTCTTCAGGTTCTAGACAATGTTGTAGGTTGAATAAAAACTTCTCTTAAATAAAGACAATGGAAATTGTCTTTATTTAATTTTTTGATAATGTTCGAACAGTAAGTATCTCTGATCGTTTTCAAGTGAATACTAAATATGTAAGCCTATGACTACGCCTTATATATCCTAACCGGGTCACTGATGCATGAAGCCACTTCCTATTTTTATGGTCTACTGAGCTTGACTTCTTTTCTGTTAGTGAGCAGAGGTTTCCAAATATTGTGGATATCTAAACTTGGTTTACTATAAACATGTGAATTGTTAATAATAATAGCAGTTTCTTTAAACTTTCGTTTCATCCAGTGAGATTCTCTAAGAACAATCTCAGCATCTTTCCAATTAATATTATAATGTTTAGACCAAGCATGTTCCGCAACACCTGACTTCAGACTCGCCCATTCGAGTACATTTTTGATGTTCCTTAATTTTAACTTTTAAAGATCTCCTTGTCTCACCAATATATTGATTACCACACTCACGGGGTATTTGATAAACAACTTCTTTTCCCGCATTCAAAGTACTCGGTTTTGTTTTAGTAAGAAAACTTCTAAGGGTGTTGAGGGAAGAGAATGCTGTTTTGATGTCGTATTTTCTTGGTATCCTTATTTTTTCAGAAGTTTCTCGCATGTAAGGTATAGTAAGGATCTTCATTTCTTGTTGATTTGTATGTATAACCTGTTTTTTTTATTTTGAAAGTTTGAAATTGTTCTTTGAACAAGTGTTTCAGTGAAACCGTTCTGTCGCAGGTCTTCCTATATATTATCAACTTTTTTATTTAACAAAATATCAGTGCTACATATTGTTTTAGCACGATTATAGAGTGTTTTTATTATACCTTCTTTCGTTGCGCTAGAATGATTAGACTCGAAATTCAAGTATTGTCCGGTGTGCATCAAGGAACGGTAGTGAGGAATCCTTTTCTTTTTCTATGGTAAATTTAATAGACGGACGAAAATTATTTAGGCGATCCAGGAATGATTTTATTTGTTTCTCACTACCGTTCCAGATAATGAAGGTGTCATCAACATATCGCAACCAAACTTTGGGCTTGTCCTGTGCTTTCTTAATTATATGGGTTTCAAACATTGTCTTTACTAAAACGTACCGAAAAAAATTAAAATGTTTCACTAAAATACCAATAAATAGGGTGTCCCATTAAGCAAATGTTAATTTTATGTTGTATTTTTTTTTGTAACAATTCAGATTATTTTCCTAAATGGTCCTTAGGATTCTTCTGAAAAAAATACACATGGTGGGTATTTCCTTTTTTTTTAATATGACAAAAGTCACCAAAAGTGAGGTTATAATTCGTGGATCAACAAAAAAGTTTTCTTTCGTGTTTTGTGCCAATCACAATCACAATGACAATGACAACACACTGGCAATAAAAACCTTGCCTTAAAAAAATAAACCATTTTTTAAGAAAAATCCAAGTAAAATATGAACCGGGCAATAAGAAACATTCAAGAAAAACCTCGCGAATATATAAAAAAAAACAACCAAATTCGCTAATTAAATGCTAAAAATAACCATTGTTGTTGATCCAGACGATCGATGTTACGTGCGGCACATAATTAATTTTGATATTAAAATATAGATCTTTTAGAATTGGTGACTTTCCGCTGAGATGCTCCAAATATTCAAGACCCAAAATTGGAAACACAAGTTTTATGAGTATTTTTGTTTTATTCTTTTAATCTAAATCTAATTCTATTGTATTATTTAAAAACTGTTTCGAGAATATCATTCGATCATTTTTTTTGCTCTGGTGACTTGACTTTTACAGTGTTTTTGTTTGGGGCAGCCGTTCTGGCTAGGATTCCTTTAGCTCGACTAAGACGATTGCGATTAAGGTAGTTGGGTCATGCAAGCAACATCTTAAGAAATCCTTCAAATTTTGAATATAAGTTATTAAATGTACAACACATGTGCTGGTAAAATTTAAAGAAGATTGACCACGTCTAATACGAGAGATAATCGTCATTAAAAATTGCAATTTTTGTACATGTAGCATGGAAGAAGCGTGGGAAAATGACAGGTTTATTAATTTTTGCCTTTGAAGGAGACTTACCATCCTTACGAAAAACTAGTATAATGAAGAAAAATATATTTTGAATATTTAAAAAAAAATGAAAATTTTTCACCACGTAGTTTGGACAAAAAACTAATATTAATTACATCTTTAGAGAAATATTTTTACGGGTAGGGATATGAGAAAGAGCTGCAAGTAGATGAACTGGCAACGTTGAAACGAGTCCAAAGGCGGAGTAAAAGAAAAAGCGCGAAATTACCAAACGACTAAAAATTAATTTAAAAATTTATTATTTTTTTATTGAATGATAATAATAATAAGTATATATAATCATAAAAAAGGGTTTATTACATTGTATTATGGGTTTATTAAAAAATTTAATATCAAATACAGAATATACTAGACAATATATATATATATATATATATATATATATATATATATATATATATATATATATATATATATATATATATATATATATATATATATATATATATATATATATATATATATATAAATAATATTGGAAAATAATTCGCGCATAATAGGGAAATCAATGTTAATTTTTAGGCATCTGAGAATCCAATCTACCAGTGTACGTTTCAATAGAACGTCGCGATGAATTATAATTACTTTAGCTGTTCGACTGGAAACGTCACCGCTTTGCGCTTTAGTTTGGCTAGTGGGATTTGCCGGTGGCTCGCAGAGCTCTCGTTCATTTGCTTGCGGGCATCCCCAAATATTTTTTTTCGGATATTTACAACAAAATGTGTATCGGCAGAGTTTTGAAAGAGCTAGAAACCTTGTTGAAATAAGGGAAAAAATAATTCAACTTTCTGGTGAAATTACACCTGAACGGCTCAGAAATATGAGACAACATCTCTACAATAGGTTTGGGTATTGTTGCAAAAAGTGGTGGATTATTCAAACCCTTATTAAAATAAGTTTTAGTTCTTTAGAGTTATTTTTATTTTCTGTTTTAAAATTATCGTTGTGTTTATTATTGGAATTTTCTTTTTATTTATTTTTTAGATTTTTTTAAGCCAATGTGATAAAAAGACAAGCAAAAATCTTTTTAAATTTTTGTGATAATTTTTCAACAAATTATCGTTTAAAAATTCTCATTTTGTTGATTCAACGTACACCCATCCGATCTCGTTTTAATACTGTCGAAAATGTCCAAAACTATTTGATTTTGTATCAAATCGAACCAAAGCGCGGAGTAGGGTACAGTCGAACAGTTAAATTAATTCTAGTTCATCGCGACGTTATATTGAAAGTACACTGGTAGATTGGATTTTCAGATGGCTAAAAATTAACATTGAATTCCCTATTATGCGCGATTATATATATATATATATATATATATATATATATATATATATATATATATATATATTATATATATATTATATATATATATATATATATATATATATATATATATATATATATATATATATATATATATATATATATATATATATATATATATATATATATATATATATATATATATATATATATATAATATAAAACAAATCTGGACAAACAATATTTATTTATAATTCATATTTTTAACGATTTATTAATAGTACATTATAAACTTAGAGACTAAAGCGATACTTTTAATCCCGCGGCGAAAGGTTGTTACCCCGACAGTAGGGAGGGTTACAATTCGCTAAGGGATTAAAAGACGCTTTAGTCCCTAGGTTTATATACTATTTGATGTACTTTAGATAATAAAATTAAAAAAAAAACAATTTAACGGTACTTTAACATATCGATGGAAGCGAGGCTGTCAGGTGTAGGGTTATTATATTGTTGATATTGATACACCACCAGAAACAATTTCTGTGTTCCTATGACACTAAACAAAATCTAACGCTATTAAACTGAAATTGTCAAAAATTGACCATTCGTGGTAATGGATATAGGGAAAAAAATTACGAGAAGCAGTTTTCCGAATATAAAAAGTGGTGCGCCAGCCGCAATGTTGAAAACATTACGTAAGAAAAGGTGCTTCTGGCCTACTTCTTGAAGAAATCGACCTAGTTGAAAAAATCCAAGGTTCCGGATTTGGATCAAGTAAAAGAATTCTTAGAAACAGCACCTGATAAGGAATTTCTGGCACACAAGGTAGTTAGTATCTAATGTAGCATTTGGCTATTTATGCTCCTACATCGAAATTTGTCGATTTACTGGACACAAATTATTAAAAAAATAGCAAAGATTTTTTTCAATTCCTATCTTAATTTTTTAAGAACTATGCTACTATAACAAAAATAACGGTATGAAAAAGATTAAGTGAAAAAACAGTTAAATAAACAAGTGACAACTTTGTTTCATTTATAGAATATAGTTTTTAAGATCCATCGCATCGATTGCAAATGAAATTTAAAGGGTTTATACAGAAAAAAATGCGGGACAGCTATATCTCGGGCATTATAACAGTTTAAGAAAAAAAAATTGTAACCGGTAGTTTTGTATTGCTAAGGCTTACATCCAATTCGTTTTATTATACTTAAGAAATCCTTTATATTATTTCGTAGTTTTATAAAAATTCTACATGTATTTAATATATCATCTCCAAGAGCCTACATTACTAAAGTTATATTAACAAAAGCAGTATTTTTTAACTTTTTGCGAGGTATTAGATGTGCGATGCGAGACTATTAGAAGGTGCCATAGGGTAATAATTTGCTAACATAATGATTTCACCTATAAGCACTAAGTATACCTAAGGGGCTTTATTTGTAATCCGTGTTCAGCGAGCGCCAACGTCATTCTAAGCGACTAGAAAATTCAGACTACGTCAGATTGAAGCAAATTCGCCAATGCTCGCTGAGCGCAGATTTCAAACAAAGCTTCCTGGATGTAGCAGCATAGTGCACAGCCTCGTACAGTATGCGTAAAAAGTCACTATCAAAATAAAACGTAAAAAATTTAAAACTGGCGTTTTAATCAATAAAAAATATTACCTATAAAAATTAGCTCTTCTGTTTACTGTTATCGACAAATGTCAAAAATTTCGATTTTTATTTGCTTAGATTTTATAAACATGTAATGTTTGTCAAGCCATTTCATTCTCTCATGAACGAGTGGTATCACTTGGTACCACCTGTAATTGGTACCATAGACCTGATAGCTTTTAAAAACTTAGAATAGGAAAGTAAAAATCTGTTTTTTCTCTTTTAGGCAGTTTTTGCTCAGTAAGCAGTCACAGTGACTAAATTGTTAATTTTTAACTAACATTATTTTGAAAACTGGTAAATATTGATGAGGTATTTTACACAAAAATGTTTAGAATTGGCCATATAATTCTAAAGTCGAAAATATATGTCGCATCCTTGAGCCCACAGTGTATACACAATGGAAACACTGTGGGCTAAAAACACCGTGAATACATCGAATATATGTTCCACTGTCCCAGGATTTCCATATTGTATACATAGTGTATAACTATAAATTAAAATTCTAATGTATTGTTTTTTTTTGTATCCATCTTGGATTTAAAGTGTAAAAACCATGGATTCATTGTGTAATCGCTTTGAATACTTACTATGTATTCATCATGGATTGCTGTGTAAGCGCCGTGGGTTTAGTAAGAAACCACTGAGGAAACACGGTGTGCTTATGGAACAATTTCACTGTGAAAACATCGTGGAACCTGTGGGTTTTCACAGTTTTTTCATGAACACAGCGCTTTCACAGTGACTTCACCGTGGGCTCAAGGATACAAGGGTAATTTATTAATTATGTAGGTATTATTATATGTATTATCAGTAAGTAACAATAAAACCCTAAAAATACTCCTAACGCCGTTAATGACTGGCCCATAAAAATAAACATCAGCCTAGCAAGTGTAACAAAAAATTTATAGACGACCAAATAAAATTACATATTTGCGCAAGCTATCTTCATAAATGAAAACTAAGCTGTCGTCGCCCGTCTGACGTATCCGACCCCGCCGTGCTCCATCGGTTTGCCGCATTGCCAAATTCAAACAGCATTCCTCAATGAATTTAAATAACTTAAACAAAAAAAGATTGAAGGCACTATAATATATTATTTTTAAAAATAAAGACATATTAAACCTAAAGATTGACCTGTATTTAAAAAATATAGGGTAATATTTATTAAAAGAAAGCATTAAGTGCTTAAAACTTAAATGATAAATTAAAAGTGTTCAAAATTTGGCAACAACCTTTTGGTTGTTTAAACAAATTCGGTATAAGTGAAGCTGGACTGTACAAGCCTAGTAGGAAAATAAATATCCGACGTTGCCAGCTTTTTAAATACGCTAATTTATTGTAGTGCGATAGTGTAAGGGGTACAGTCATGTTAAAAAATAATGACCTGCAACCATGGTGCGTATGATATGGGTAGTAAGCCAAAACTTTGTGACTGGACTGTAGGGAAAGAACTACCTTAAGTG
>JAHBCN010022171.1:0-12500 GCA_019359885.1 Listronotus oregonensis | reverse complement strand
GAAATTATGCAGTTTTATGGGAAAAAAATAAATGCTATAAAAATTTATTATGAAAATTTAATTTTTTCTGAAGACTCTATCTGTGGGGTCATAATAAAACTATTTTGGTTTGGAAGTACGGAAAATTAACTTTTTTAAAAATTTTAAAAAAATGAATCCCGTTTTTTTAAAATTTACTACAAGTCTTCCGATAAAAATTTTTAAATTTTTCCTATATCTTTTTGTTATTTTTTTTAAAAAAGGGATTTAAATGTTCAAACGACCGCATGTTTTTGAAATTATAGGGACAAAAAAATTTTTTAAAAAAATAACAAAGATAGGTATATGATAAATTAAAATTTTTTTTTTATGAATAAGGAAAAAATCCAAATTTTAAAAAAAAATAAAAGGGGGTTTTTAAAAAAAATTTTTGAAAAACATTTTAAGGGAAAAAATTTTCGCCCCTTGGGGGATGGTTAAAAAAAGGGGTTGGGCCCACTTGTAAATTGTTATAAAAAAGCCCACGTTCCACTCGGCTATATGAAACTCATTCGGGTGGGGTTGTTGAAATGATAGCTTGGTTTGATTTTTTAAATTAATTTTTTTTTTTGGGGAAAATAAGGCCTATAAATTTAACGCCAATTAGGAATTAACAAGTTATGAATTTAAGTTTAAAAATATTTTTTAAAGAGACTTTAAAAGGAAATTTCGTTTCCCCAAAAAAAGGGAGATTTTAAAATTACAAAAAAATTTATTTAAAAATTATAATTTTGTTCACAATATTTTATTTTAAAAGGAATCAATATTTTGATTGAAGTTTGATATTATTAGACTTTTTCATTTTAAAATCTTAGAATGGCATAATGTGTTTTTGGATTTTCCCTTTTTTCCCAACTATGCTTTCCGTGTATGTATTCCCCCAAGGATACTTCCCAGTGCAAGGCAGCTCTGTCCTGATGATGAAAGTTGTCTTCTGAGGTTAGAAGGATCTGACTGTGGAGACCTTGTGTTGGGATGCAGGGACCCTTATGGAGTTCTCGATTGGCCTTTGTTGATTTGAAATGTGACTAGGTGTTATATCTCTTAGGTTCTTGACAGCCTGAGAGTTTCTTCCGCCTTGGATTTTGTTTTCATGCAAAAAGGATAAATGTCTAATTTCTAGTATAAAATTAGAATAAAAATAAGATATCCCAAGAACACTGGTAATAGTACACCAATCTCCTTGTTTTACAGATATGAAATAAGTTTATATCGGTAATAAAGTTACAAAAAATATATTATTAAGCTGAACGACAAATTATTTTATCTTAGTTAAGTAATGAATGTTTAAAAGAAATAAAAAAAAATTATCGAGAATCTCCCTGTATTCTTCTCCTTATTCCGGGTAGAAGTAACCCAAATTCGGAAATAATATTCCAAATTATTTAATTTCTTTAACTAATAAAATTTTTTTTTATATCGTCGAGGAATTTACTAAAAATAGATATGAATTTACATTAATAAAAAAAAGAACAACTTAAAATAATTAAAAAATTTGACGTTGATCTTTCCTAACCCCTATGATTTATGCTGTCTGATATTTGTTAATTCATAAAATTTACACAAGTTGAAGATAAAATAAAGAAAATTTAGATAAATTCAGCCCAGAAAAAATGTCGGTATTACACAAATCAAGATATGGTAATTTTTTCCTAAACGAGATTTAAATTATTAAAAATAAAAAAAATAGACATAAAAAATATAAAAAATTTAATAGGAAAATGGAAAACTTACCATATTTTTAACTTGTTGATGCACTAGAGCATGTCTCCTCAAAACTGCTTCAAAGTTAACTTTCATCCAGGACTCGTTGTTTCGTTTATCTGGTCTCTTTTTGGTTGTTTCTCTAGTTTCTCCTCTCCTAAAATCATAATTGATCGGCAGAAACTGATTTTTAAATAGATGATTCGTGTGATATTCTTTGCAATATTCAGTGGTTTATCTTTGACAAAATTGGTAAATTTTCATAAAATTTAGATTATTTCCCCAAAAAAATATTTATTGTGATAGAAAGATTGAAGTTTGTTTGTTCTATTCTAATTATAAAATTGTCAAAAAGTTGCACGATGACTTGGATTAAACGAGAATTTACCCAGAAAGGTTAAGCTGTTAAAACGTGTTTTGAGGTTATTTTCCTTTAAAGGTATTCCAAAAACATAACACAAACCCTGGAATCACATTTTGTAATTCATAATAACTTAGAATAATCTAAAATCAAGTAACATTTACATAAAATGAAATAAGTTTTATAAATGAAAATCAAATAGTAATAGCAAAAATTAGACAACTTACCACGTTGAGGAGCAGGAACAAGATAATCCCTTTATTATTATTAGTACCCATGATACTATTACTAGAAGATAAACCCACTTGGCGATTTAATTTCGTACGACGTTGCGCATGACGTCACTCGATGACTACGGAGGGCTCAGCCCTCCGTATCGATGACAAAAATTCTGCTTGTCGGTTGGGAAAACAGGTTTAAACCTTTTTTAACGTTTATTGTATTTTGGCATTACTTAATCCATCTAACATCTAAACAGAAATCGGAATGCCATATTAAAACTCACTGTTTCTGGGGAAATTTGTCATCGAGTGACGTCAGGCGTGCGAGAGAGATAGGCTTATCTCATGCGCGTGGGTTTATCTTCTCGAGTAATAGTATCATGATTAGTACCCAAGTAAGCTATCATATCCCCCACCATATTCTTATATAGCGGCTGAACTTGTATTATATTTCTTCCTAAATATTTTCACCGGCGCATGCACCAAAATATTTTATAAATATCCCAACTTATTAATTAATTATTAGTAGTTAGGATTACAAGAAAAACCTCTAACGAAATATATTTCTTATATTTCGTTACACGGTAAAGCCGGAAGTAGTTTCATTATGAGCCCCACAGATAGGGTCTTTGGGGAGAATTAAATTAAACATATAAAATTTTTATAACATTTATTTGTTTTCCCATAAAACTGCATAATATGCGGTCGTTTGGACATTTTCAATCGCCCTTTTCTCAAAAACAAGCAAATATAGGTATAAGATATAATTTATATTTTATATCAGAGATGATCCGTAAAATTCAAATTCCGAAAAATATACAGGGTGTTCCATTGAAAAAGTTAATGTTGATGTCGTTTCCGGTTAAACCGGAAGTGATAGACACATGCTATACTATCCAAAATTGACATCCTATGATATATTATGTCATTCTAAAATTTGAAAGCCATACGTTTTCATCCAAGAAAATAAAGGGCTGGGTAGTGATTTCGTTGTCACCCGGTATATACAGGGTGTCCCAGAATATGTGGGCAATCTCTCGGAATCTAATAGAAAACCTAAAAATATTATGACAAGTTCCCATAAACTTTTTTCCTATGACCCTCCCCTACGGAGATACAGGTACATAACGGACACCCCTGGAAATCGTGTTTGTTTAAATAACTTTTAAACTACTGAGCGTATTTTAATATTTTTTTAATATGATGGTTACTAGATAAGTCTTCTTAAAATGAACCCATTAAATCATATTTTTCTTATTTAGTTTGCCAGGGACGGACTAGCTCTGACACAATAATAGCAATTTTTTTAACACCCTGTATGATAAAGGCATAACAATATTATTTTTGAATAGCTTGAACCTTAAACTAAAAAAGGTACTCTTGATTGACATCGATAAAATCAACTGTTTACGAGAAAATAAATATCATGTTTGGTAATTTTTTTTACATTATATAGGATGTTTTCTAATTGTACGTCAATATTTAGGGAAGCAATTTTTGGGTCTATTTAAAGAAGAAAACTTCATATGAACGTATGTCCTAAACGTCTTAACTTTTGAGATACAGGGTGATAAAGTTTTTAAAAATAAATTATTTATTATATTAATATCTGTAATACCACTTTAAATATTTTAATGAAAATTGGCATAAATGTACTACTTATCAAGGATAATTTTTTGGTGTACCACATCTTTTTTTTATTTCCACCAGTGGCGTTGGTACAGAATTTGACCTGCCTATTTTGGCAAATAAAAAAAATGTGGTACACTAAAAAATGCTCGTTGATAGATAGTACATGTATGCCAAATTTCATTAAAATATCTAAAGTGGTATTACAGATATTAACAATAAATTATTTATTTTTGAAAATTTTATCACCCTGTATCTCAAAAGTTAAGACGTTTAGGACATACGTTCACATGAAGTTTTCTTCTTTAAATGGACCAAAAAATTGTTTCCCTAAATATTGACGTACAATTAGAAAACACCCTGTATAATGTAAAAAAAAATACCAACCATGATATTTTATTTCTCGTAAACAGTTGATTTTATCGATGTCAATCAAGAGTACCTATTTTTTAGTTTAAGGTTAAAGCTATTTAAAAATAATATTGTTGAGCCTTTATCATACAGGGTGTTAAAAAAATTACCATTATCATGTCAGAGCTAGTCCGTCCCTGGCAAATTAAATAAACCAAATATGATTTAATGGGTTCAATTTAAGAAGACTTATCTAGTTACCATCATATTAAAAAAATAATAAATTACGCCAAGTATTTTAAAACTTATTTAAACAAAAACGATTTCCAGGGGCCTCCATTATGTACCTGTACCTCCGTAGGGGAGGGACATAGGAAAGTTTATGGAACTAACTAAAAATTTTTAATATATATATTTATATTATATATATATATATATATATATATATATATATATATATATATATATATATATATATATATATATATATATATATATATATATATATATATATATATATATATATATATATATATATATATATATATATATATATATATATATATATATATATATATATATATATATATATATATATATATATATATATATATATATATATATATATATATATATATATATAAAAAAAAAAAAACAGTTATTTTTCATAATTTGTCTGGTTATGAATGACAGCCATTTTTAAATTTTATTCCAGGGGAAAGAGCGTATTCTCTAAGAAGCTAGCAAATTTCTGCTACGATCTCAGATAAATTACCACCGATGAAAAAAATCACAGCTGCTGCAAAAAGTTACCCAAAGATATAAAGAAATCAAGCAACAAGTACAAGAAGACGACTATAATACCATTTTCCAGAAGATACAAAGAACATGCGAGAAGGCCAAAGACGATTTACGGAAAAAACACCAAAACAAACTAAACAATTATCCACCCAGAATCTCAAAAAAAGGACTAAAATTAACATGTCTTCCCGAACTCTTTCGGAAACTGAAGAACATCTTTTAGGTAGAGGGTTAAACTATACCATAGCCCCAAAACATACACCGACTTTGAACATAATTAGTAGTGTAGAAACAATACGACTGCATACGATGCAAAAGAATTTCGATGGAAAGTTAGAACGGTTTTGGCAACAAATCAAAGTAACCCCACCAATATAAGTCAAAATAATGCAATCACTTACGACAGGATAATAGACGACGTTCTTCAGATAGGATCTCTTTATCAAGATCCATCAGCATCCATAAAGAACAAAATTTAAAGGACCCTAAAGAAATACAAAAACTTTCTGAATGATGAAACAAGAAAAACTTTAACACCACATAACAGTAAACCTCCCCATCTCTAGAGACTACCGAAGATACACAAGAACAATTTTTCCTTAAGGCTCATCACCAGTTCTAGAAACGCACCCACGACTGCACTGACAAAACACCTTTTAGACCTGATTGAACCACTGGTCGGTAAGTCTTCATCTTTTGTTAAGAACATTTTGTTGATATTCTCAAAAATGAAGAAATGGGACCAGAGGATACTTTGGTGAGTTTTGATGTGGAAAGTCTGTACACAGAAAAAGAATCGTTTAACATTATCCCAGCCAAGCTTAAGGAAGATAAAACACTAGTAGAACGCACCACCCTGCCGCTGGATGGAGTGATGGATTTGTTGAAGCTTTGCCTCCGTAGTTCCTATTTTCAGGTGAAAGATGAGAAATACGCGCAGGATGATGGACTTCCCATGGGTACATCGCTCTCCCCAGTAGTAGCAAATATTTATATGAAATGGTTTGAGGAACACGCAATTAAAACTGCACCAATCAGACCAAAAGTTTGGCTAAGATATGTTGACGATACTTTTATTGTTATGGACAGGTAATGACGAGGAACTTGAAGGTTTTTTAAATTATCTAAATTGTCTCCGACCTTATATTAAATTCACAATGGAGAAGAAGCAAAATTCGGCGTTACCTTTTTTCGACGTTCTAGTCAAGCGAAATAATGGACATATACAAACCTCGGTATACAGAAAACCTTCCCACACTGGACAATATTTACACCAGAATTCTAATCACTCCAACGAAATGAAACAGGGGGTCATACGTACTTTATATAATCGTGCAGTGACCTTATGTACCAGTAAGGAATCCCTGCAAGGGGAACTTACTAACATAACTAGGGATACAGTGAGAGACTGGTTAAATCACAAACTACTCCAAGAAGCATTCTTACTTACACGAGACCAGACAACAATGTTTGAAATAATGACTGTGTCTACCAAATTCCATGTGAATGTGGTGAGGTATACATCGGGGAAACAAAAAGACCACATAAAGTTAAAGTTGAAGAATACAAAAAACATACGAAATGAGGTGAAACGTCGAAGTCAGGGATTGCCGAACACGCTTGTCAAAACAACACCGCCTACAATGGTCGGGAGCAAAAACTACTTATAAAGAAATAGTAGAAGAATAAGTCGAAGCTTTTCAGAATAGTTTTTAGTTATCACTTGAAAACGGGATACATTTCGAGATACATTACTAACCGAAACGTTGTGTAACAAATTACAAACAAAGACAATGGAAAACCAAGATTTTAGGGTTATTGAAACAATATTATTATTTAGAGGTAGGTTAAATGGCAAAATAGCCTCAGGCCAAAAAAAATCATTATTTAGAAATACAGCACCGTTATTTAAAAATATGGTACCTTATTTAAAAACATTGTGTCGTAATTTAAAAGAATAGGGTTTTGGAAATACGGTGCCGTTATTTGAAAAAACAGTGTCGTATTTAAAAATACAGGGATTATTTGGAACTAAAACACCGTTATTTGAAAAACAGGGCCGTTATTTAAAAAAACAGTGCCGTTATTTGAAAAAAAGGCCGTTATTTGAAAAAATAGTGCCGTTATTTGGAAATGCAGTTAAGTTATTTGAATCAAGGAACGGGGCTTTTTATGAAAAAAATAGGGGTATTTTATTAAAACCCAGAGTTATTTAAAAAAAGGAACACGGCTTTTTATGAGAAAAATAGGGGTTTATTATTAAAACCCAGATCTTAATCATCGATTCGCGCAATATGAAAAAATCCCTTAAAGCTGGTAATTATGAAAATGATGTTACATTGAAGAATACATATATACCCTTAGCAAAACCAGTATGTAAGTCAATACAAAAAACTCAGTATGGTAAACAGTCCACACCATTTACACCTAAGTCCGTAAAAAAACGTCATAGTGAAAACTTTTCTCGGAAAGTAATAAAAAAACCACGATCTCCACTAAACTTTACCAGTTTTATACAAGAACAAGTTTTCGACAAACTAGCTGCACAAAAAGAAGAAGAATATAAGGATATGGATAATCCTGCTGGTGGCGAGACACAAGAAGGCAATTCATCAATGACAGAACTATGTATAAACATAACTTGAAGAAAGTTACTTTTAACATGATTTTAGAGTTGGCCCTTAATTTAATCCTGCTCAAATGACTAGCATTGCGAAATAATCCTTTAGGAATATCTAGATTTGTAGGTATAATCTTACCTAAAGAATATTTAAAAGGCTTTATAACTTATACGAAAAACAAGTACGATAGAACTTATTTAAAACATGATTCAACTACAGACCATCTAACTTTTAATGATTCTCGGTTTGAACTTAACGTACCGGACAATAATATTAAGGGAGAAAAATTCACTGGAACTTCCGGGCCATATGAACTTTTACTTAAAACCAATTCGTTAAAAAACAAACTGACAGCACTAGACGAGCGAACATTTGCACATATGCTAGCACATGAAATTTTAATGAAGAGGAACAACATGTAGAAAACAGAGCTATCAAATATATGCTAACAAATAAACCATTAATCGGACGTATAAAGGGGAAAAAGGCAAAAAAAAACAGAGAGAACGCGATAAGTAGCTACGAATTAAAAGAACACAACAGCCTTAGGGTTACGGATTACCAATCGATTGTCAGTCTGGTTACAGACCACTAACTAGTTACCAGATTTTTTCAAATAATAAAATTGATTACGTTTACTGAAATGATTCAAATGAGCTTGTGGGTAAATTAGGACTGTCAATAGCTAGCAAGGAAGCCCCTAATCAAAACAAGATTCTAAGTATTATTAAAAAGTTAAGGGAAGCTGATATTACTAAATAAACCAAATAGACTTAGTAACACAGTATTATTTTCAAGATGATTCTCGACAAATTCGGACGTAATCTAACTCTACTAACCTATCATTTAGTAAAAAAGCTTTAAACAGAAAATGATTTAGAAGATAATTCTGAAAAAAACTTGTACGTTTACATGAAAATATTGTTGACTTACGCAAATCATTAAGATACCTATTAATAAATGGTGCAAAATCTGTCTATTACATGTTCCCTATTAAAATTAGAATTATTTAATATGTTAACACTGACTTACCTGTAAAAACTTGTATTAACAAAAAATATATTAAACTACTAAGCGATTTGTTGCAGCAAGAATTAAAATTCGATGATAAAATTACAATTTTAGGTGATAAACTAAAACCACATTCTAAAATATCTGTTAAGTTTCTAATTAAATATGCTATTTTATAGATACATCATTGTTATTTAAGGTTTAGTATAGTTAGTAAAAAATAATATTTCTATAATAGTGTAACATTTTAATTTTATGTTAAGGGTAATTTTAGTAGCAAAATAAATGTTTGAAAACAATATGGTATTTTTTAAATAATTTTTGTTGTAGGGTACACTAAATGCATTTAAAAAATATAATAAAAGCCGTAGCTCTGAATCGTTGGCAATATGTTAAATAGACCATTCGATAAAAAAAAATAATGTAACTGTTTGAGTAACCCTGAATATGGTGGTAATTTTGACAAGTTAAATGTAATATGTCATTCTAATATGTATGTCCTTTTACATTTTGGAAATGTCGCGTGATTAATGAGATACCTCAATGCAAATTTTATTTGCCATTCCACTAGGTTTTTTTAGCATTTAGAGGTCTTCATTTTTTATATCATTTACATAACCTCACATCGCATCAAAGTAAGATATTTTCACGTGGTTTTCAATTGGAGCCAAACACTGTCTGTCATTTGACAGTAAATTTAAATAATCTATTTACCAGTCGATTGCTATGCTTCGGCTGTATAATATTAAACAACGTTTCAATTTTAATCATCATCGGGGTAAAATTCCGATTTTAGCTGATAACTCCCGAACGTTATCCGACACAAAAACCATCCTTGCGCTGATTGATTTAAGACCTAAGGCTACGTATCCTAAACTGGTCAGATTATTTCTAAGTCACGTGATTCCCGAGATATGATAGTTGACAGGTTATAGCCGCCATTTTTTACGCAGGCGTATGACCTTAAGATAGATCGCATCCACGTAAGATAAATTTCCTAACTTACGTGATTTTTGATATGACAGCTAGCCCACGTTAGCTAAATCCTGTCAGACAGTCAGCTTCTGAGCAATTTGAATCAACCCAAGGATAACGCGTTTTAAGTCATCCTCGAGAAGGCCTGCTTGCCCCATCTCCCTCTACTTATGTACTGTCATATGGCATAATTAATAATGCGCTCATAAAAATAATGGTCCATTTTGAAACCCAATTATTTCCTATTTATTTTTTCATTGTTTCGATGATTTCATACCGTTATGTTTTACTTCCTTTTTCCTAGCGACTGTAAAGTAAGGATATGTAAATTTCTTATCGTGATTTATAAAGTAGGATTATTCGCTACGGGGTATTTCCAACAAATTTAATTTTTTAAGTAAGTTGCCATGCTTAAAACTGTGTTGTAAGCTTAGTTCGAGCCATTCAAAATTTGCTGGCAAAGGGCTAGACGGTAAATTGTAGGTTGTGGTAGGTTTAATTTCCCGTCATGTTTATTTTTACAGGTAAACAGGTTATTAAAAAACGGAAATAAACTTTTT
Organism: Listronotus oregonensis; assembly: GCA_019359885.1. NCBI lineage: Eukaryota > Metazoa > Arthropoda > Insecta > Coleoptera > Curculionidae > Listronotus > Listronotus oregonensis. The sequence continues at coordinate 2,248 of JAHBCN010022171.1, read as the reverse complement.
AAAGACAAGTAATTTTAGGGTTTTCTCTCAATAGAAGATTGTTGTGCCATATGAACTTCTGACTTAATTTTTTCCCTATTCTTTACAGCTGTTTAACCGATTTTAATTTAAAATAACATTGTTTTTATTGGTGGTTTAAAACACCTTTTGTTATTATTTTTTACTAAATATATCATATATATTTTGAATAGCTATATACAGCTTAAATATACCTAGGAAGGCTCAACCCCCACTTTTTGCAACACAGTTAATAATTTTGATTGGACCTCCTACTTTTTGTAGTCAATATACGTCACTGTATATAACTACCAAGGAACACTCAAAAAAATTGTGCTACAACTCTTTTATCCTATAAAAGAAGATTTAAGCAATACTATATTTAAAATATGTAGTTAACGGTACATATATATTAATATTAAATTTCTTTTTTCTTTGTGGTTCGTTATAAACCAAAAAAAAAAAAATTATTTGGTATGATGGCCTTACAAACTGGTGTATTGGCCACAAACCAAAACATATTTAAATGGAAATGTTAGTATACAGGGTGACCCAGAAGTAATGGGACACAGAGCAACAGCAGATTCCCTAGGTCAAAATAATGCAATTAATGTAAAGTTGCCTTATCCCAAAGTTAATAATAACTGAGATACAGGGTGTCAAACTTTTAATTTTGTTTTCGTTTTTTCTTAATAATTTCTTAACTAAATAACATAGCGGTACAAAATTGGGGATTTAGGGTTTTTTGAGGCGAAAAATTCAAATTCGTCCATACTTTTAATATTGCTGGTAGAGGGCGCTAGCTACGGCCTACACCACTTGTTTTAGATGGCATAAGTTTTTTTAAGCTTAGTGTATTGACCTGTTTATTAAAAAAGAGTTATTATAATTTTCTTTGCGTCAAAAATGTATACCTTATTTAAGTCTCTAGGAACAACTGTTTTCGAGATAAATGCATTTTAAAGGACCCCGCAATTTTCTTATGGAAAATGGATTTTGACCAATTGTTTTCAAACTTTGCAAGGTAATAGTTTTCAACACACTGATCAAAAGTCTCCACGGGCACAAAACCCAAAAACCTCTCTAACCCCCCCAAAACCAGCATTAAAATTCTCCAAACTCCTAGTGACCTCGAAGGCTGATTTTGGGGGGCTTAGAGGGGTTTTTGGGTTTTGTGCCTGTAAAGACTTTTGATCAGCGTGTTGAAAACTATTACTTTGAAAAGTTTGAAAACGATTGACCAAAAACCATTTTCCATAAGAAAATTGCGGTGCATTTATCTCAAAAACAGTTGCTCCTAAAGACTTAAATTAGGTATACATTTTTGACGCAAAAGGAATTATAGTAACTTCTTTCTTAATAAACAGGTCAATACACTAAGCTTAAAAAAAGTTATGCCATCTAAAACAAGTGGGGTAGGCCGTAGCTGGCGCCCTCTACCAGCAACATTAAAAGTATGGACAAATTTAAATTTCTCGCCTCAAAAAACCCCCAAATCCTCAATTTTGTACCGCTATGTCATTTAGTTAAAAAATTATTACGAAAAAACGAAAACAAAATTAAAAGTTTACCCCTTATTATTATTAATTAACTTTTAAGGAATTACGTTAATTATTATTTCGACCAAAATCTGCTTTTCTTTGTCCCCTTCGGGAATTATTCTGGCAGATATAAATATTGCTTTATTTGTAGCTAGGTAAAAGATGAAATTTATATTTTATTACATTATTACTGCTTTGATATAAAAAGACAGTAAACGAGTAAAGGTTGTAGTTTGGAAAAACATATTACTTTGTATGGCCTGTCTACCAAGAGCATTGTCTTGAATATTTCAGGATGGTCGTTCAATGCAGGTTATTGACGGAAAGACAATACGCCGAATAACAAAGCCTCTCGACGCCATTGTGCCTTAATTTGAGTTCGCTTGACAAAACGCTTCGTATAACAATACAAACCTAAATACACATTTTTTTTAATACATTTTTTTTTACGGAAAAGCACATAGATTATAGTCTCGCTAATTTTTTTGTCAAATTATTTTAATACCTAAATAAGTCCGTATTAACAAGGTTTAAATATACAGTGTGCCCCAAATTGGGCCTACATGTATTGGTAACTCGGGAACCATTAGAGGTACAGTGATGGTTAAATTAGGAAAGTTGTAGACAATTTAATTGCAAAATAAAATTGGCTTTTAGATTTTATTTATCTTTTATGGTTTTTGAGATAATTAAGAAAAACCAAAATGGTG
>JAHBCN010022170.1:0-13625 GCA_019359885.1 Listronotus oregonensis | reverse complement strand
ATGCTATTTCTGCAGAATGTAATTTACCAGATAGCCAATGTAAGAAGAAAATTTTATGAACGTCTGGGTTATTGTCTAGTAGCCAATGGAGAAATATTTGAAAATTTTCTTAAATCTTAAATTTATTTTCAACATATTATTTATAATAGTATTATTAATTTATTAAAGCATGTAAATATTGTAAATGCCATAGTTCTTAAGATTTGTTACCTTAGTTTAGTTTAAGTTAACTTAATTCATCTGCATAATACAATCTTTTTGCTGTATGATTTTTTAATAATGATTTATTACACCTGAGTTTTCTACATACCTTCTCACGATATTATCTACTTTGGTTTCCGCCAAGCTACCTTGAATTTTATGCAGTCATAAAGTTGCGTCTTAGCTCCCAGTAAACTATTTTTCAGATTCTTAATTATAGAAAAAATAATAGAAAACTGAGAGTACCCAGTTGCACATCGGTGCGTAAGAACTGAAACTAATTTTTTAATTTTTTGTGATGAGTAAAAAAATTACAGAAAAAAATATATTTTTACCACGCTTTTATTAGCTTCACCTGTACGTATCTATGAGGAATCTTTCAACTTAATTTTCACCAATTTTAAAAGGTGTGATTAACTTGAAAATGTGTATAGGGGTCAAGAGCCGATGACAATACAATTATTTCATAACTGTTCTAGTGTCCTGACTAGGATCTTCAGAATAAAAAAAATAATAAAATAAAACTTCCTCAAAATGATAATACTTGACAAATGCGCAGGCCAAAATAGCACAAAACGCTTTCTACATACTCCAGGCTACTGGCAACAAAGAACATATTTTTGAAGAAAGGGGTTTTTACTGACCTTCATGTTAGATTATCTATGGGGTTTTTCTTTTCCATATGAAATTTTGTTATGATCAGTTGGCCATAATAGATTTAGTCACAAATATAAGATATACTAAAAATCGAGGCTCTTGATTAGGATTACTTTTGATGTTGTTTTATGACTAAAAAATAAGAAAATAGACTATAGTTTAAATAAAAACTAAAAAACACGCTTTTATAACAAATCGAACTAAAAAGTAGAAAGAAAATAATCAATTAAAGTAGCGTGTGGTGCAATTTACTATATTTTCATAATAACTCTAATTTTGTAAATAGCTACCAATAAAATAATTGTAACATTTAATATCAAGCATCCCACGCTTTTTTACTATAATTGATTATTTTCTACTTTTCGGTTTGCTATAAAAGAGTGTTTTTTTAGTTTTGTGCACGTATTTTAGTTCAGAAAGTAATTTTTCCCGCACCAGTGGAAAGTATAACTATGTATACCGAGTGGTGCGTCGCCGAGCGGAACATAGGAAATTACATGTAAATTTTAAGGGGGTTAAGTATTGGCTCACCTGTACATTTTACAGAAAAAATGTAAGATAACTTTTTGAAAAGACCAATCAGACAAACCCTTGTGCCATGTTTCAAAAAATTTTAATAAGGAATTTGAATTATTTAATTAAATGTAATTGCAAAATTACCAAATTTTCGGTTCATGTAAAACCAAACAGACACCAGCCACCAGCAAACAATTTGTTATAAGGCTTTGTCAAATCTGACGTACAGCCGAATACAAGGAATCTTTTTTTTCGTTTCATTAATCTCACAACCATTACATTCAAAGTAAAAGACACGTTAACATTATTTTTTATTAAACCTTTTATTTAATGTAACAATTAAGTTTAACTAATAACAATTATTACTATCGATCATTAAAAAAATAATTTTATCATACTAGAATTCAATTAAGCCAATAGCAGTATCTGAAATATTTTCAATTTATTTTCCCATCAAGCCTATTTGGTTTATTTCAACCATTAAACATATTGTCAGTTAATTCGAGTCCAAAGCCTTCGCAATACATAATTACAAAAGTCAGAAGATCGAAAATAGATCCGAAAAAAGAGCACTGAACTCTTAATATTTTACTAGGTGGTAAAATGAAATAAACTACAATAACTTTTTTAAAAAATAATGGAGAATTACATAAAAACAATCAATCAAATGTTCAAACAACCCCTCATTAACAGCTAAACAATATCCCAACCGATCATAAAATTCATTTCTATAACGTTTCTAAGTTTATATTGCGAAATTTTATTACATTCTAATGAAATAGCGTTATGTAGCTGGTTTAAATTCTCAAATTTTACACTTTTATAAATGACACTTTTTAAGTGGCCTTACAGAAAGAAGTCATTCGATGAAAGATCAGGTCACCTGCCAAAGTATCCGGTACCGTGGACTAACAATATTGCCGTTAAAAGCATTTTCCAGATACTCTCTAACCATACGGACATTATGGGCGGGGTAACCATCCATTTGGTACCAGATCATTTGATCTTCTCGGTTCTCGAACAACTTCTTCCAAGGCGGATCCAATTTAATTTTGAAATAAGTCCAAATAGGTTTCTGCTGTCAGGTAATAGTCCATAAAAAAGGGTCCATTGATATGGTGTCTGATAATTTCCACGAATACATTTGTTTTTTGGGGATATTGTGGCGATGTTCATTTTCTTGGCTTTAATACCGACAATTCTGAACATTTGGTTCATTGTTGACGGCGAGTTTACATTCATCGGTAAATCATATATTTCTTAAAAAATTCATATCGTTGTTTGCTTTTTCCATCATTTCAAAACAAAATGCCATTCTTCGCCCTTCATCTTCCTCGTGCAGCTCTTGATGTTTTTCGAATTTATACGAATAATATTTGTGTTTTTTTAAAGTGAGCAGTACCGTTGTATGATGTTTATTTACCTCTTGCCCAAGAACCCTTGTACTAACCATTTTGTTTTCCCCCACACTGAGTAGAATATTAAGATCTCTGTTCTTTCTTTCTTCGGCTCTATTTCCTATATCCTGAGTTGAACATTACAATTATTTATTACGGTACCTTCGGACTCGAACTTACTGACAATAGTTGAAATGGACGCAATGGGCTTGGTGGGAAAATAAACTGAAAACATTTCAGATACTGCTCTAAAACTGTTTCCCGCATAATGCCACTTAATTATGGATACTTTTTCGTCGATTGAATAATTCATATTTTTTTTCAAATACGGACTGCCAGTGATTTATTGACACTTTTTCTCCTGTCAGGGATTATATTCATTTTACTGGTGTCTGTTTGGTTTTACCTGAACCGAAAATTTGGTAATTTTGCAATTACATTTAATTGAATAATTCAAGATTCGCTTATTAAAATTTTTTGAAACTTGGCACGAGGGCTTGTCATATTGGTCGCTTCAAAAAGTTATCTTACATTTTTTCTGTATAATGTACAGGGGAGCCAATAATTGACCTCCTTAAAATTCACATGGGATTTCCTATGTGCCGCTCGGCGACGCACCACCCGGTATATAGACCTAATACTGTATTGGATTGGCTTGATAATAAATTGGATCAGTTCTTAATAGCAATACCTACCAATTTAGATACTTATATTTAATCTATCCTGTCGTATTTTTTTTAATATGCAATTTTGTTAATATTAGTTTGAAGTTTCTGTACAGTTTTTATGTCAAATAACAATTAAACCAAGTTTTGTTCTGGGGTTATTTTCATCAACAAAAGTAATGTTCTAAGCCGTCAAATTTTATCAACATATTTGTCAAATAATGAATTATTCCGACAAAGAGTTTCCTGGAGATGTAAAGGCTGCCAATGAGGTGAATATGAAATATAACTAATAATACCTAATTTAAAAATGTATTGTTTCTTTGTTATAAATTATGTTACTAAAACAATAAATGTTTAAAAGTTATTGTTTTTTTAATGGCGCCGTAGAAAAATAATGCGCGTGTCTTTAAATTAAAAAAAAAAAACAGGGTATAGGGTCTACTACGAAGACAGGAGCATATTTTTGGTTCGCGGCCACCAACCAGAGGGGACATTTTTTTTTCTATTTAAATAATATTATTTTTTGGGGGTTAACAATCAACGGGCAGAAAACCGAATAATATATGTGTATTGGAAGGGATACCAAGAATTTTGTTCTAATAGAATAAATGTAGTACGAATAATGACAAGTATACAAATCTCTGGTAGAAAACAATGAAAACATTTACGAAAGTCTTGTTAAAAGTATATGACTGCGAAGTGTGGCGATTTGGAAAAAAAATCAGAAGGTAAAATACAAGCCACCGAAATAGACTTCCTTCCGAGAGATCCGAGATCAGCAAGGAAACCAAGAATAGAGAGAATTAAAAAAAGAAATATGATTAATATAAGCATATTTCTGAAATAAGCCTTTATGTTTATTTTTCTTTAATTCTGAAGCTTACGTACCTTAGCTGTCATATAGTCTGTCTCAAAGCAAACCGTGTTAGCTCTTGCCTTCATTTATGGATTATACCTGCCGACAGCAATAAAACTGCAGATCGGTAGGTATTAAAGGACAGAACATTAGGGACGGACTTTAATAATATAAAGATTTATAATTTATTGTTTATTTAGGTAAGTATTAACTTAAAATTACATTAAGAAATTAAATATATGCAAAGTTTTATTTATAACTGCATTATCTATACATAATTACATTTTTAATCTAAATATCTAAATCTAATTCTGTTTCACTATCAGAGTCATCATTAAGAATAATTACAATAGGATTTATGTTGTTTTGGATAGAAATGTAAGAGTCCTCAATTTTTATAATGTGCTGTAGTGAATTTTTCCAGCTCTCAACTGGTATGTTAGTAACTACATTTTTTATCAAATTTATAACACTGGGACTTACAGTAGGTGTAACATTTTCTGCTCTGATCTTTGATTTTACTTGGTTCCACAAATGTTTATGGGGTTAAACATACAGATGGAGGAAGCCGTAGGACATATGCCCAGCCTGTTCAGCCAAATTATCACATACATATTGTTTTTTAATTGCATATGAATTTAGGACTTCCAAAAGATGCATTTTCTTACAAATATTCCTGGATTTTAGTTTTTGAACTTGATGAAGCTGGTGCTTTGTGTAGCAGACGGCTGTGGTAGCTTGCGTTATCCATGACAATAACACTGTTGTTTGGAATATTTTTTAAAAGATAATTTTGAAACCAGTTTTCAAAAAGTTCTGCACTTGTATCCTCATGATAATCCAAGCTACAATCCTTAATATTCTTTGCAGACAACAGCAAGCAGTTTGGGACAAAACCGTCTTCTGAACCAGCGTGTATTATGGTAATAGGTTTTCCTTTATTTGAAGGTGCTTTCGTCTGACAGTTTTGACTGGAATCAACCCATCCTTTGGATACTGTGTCTTTATCGAACCATGTTTCATCAAGGTAAATTATGGATCTGTTTTCTAACCTACATCTTTTAATTTCTTGAAGGTAATTAAATCTCCAAGTGCGTAATCTGTGCGATTCCATTACTACTTGTCTTTTGTCTATTTCGCGGTATTTAAATTCCATTTTACAAATAACTCTATGGAGGGTGGCACGGCTAATATTTATATTGGTTTCGTCTTCGTCTAGCTTCTTTTTCAGTTTATCCAAGGTAGGAATAACTCCGCTTTCATAAAGACAATATATTTTCCTTCTTATTAGGTCCTGATCACTATTGTCTATACGGTGAGATTGAAAATCACTACGTTTTATTCTTTTGTTCAATTCTTCGCTAATAATAATATCCCTTATCGATGGTATTGAAGTTTTTGTAAGTAAACGGGTTTCTTTTAAAGCTTCTTGTTTAATTAGACCTCTACTGATTCAAGTTTCATACACATTTTTCACAACCTGTTTTGCATCTAATGACAAATGATTTCGACGCGACATAGTTATATTCAAAAACAACTTTTTCGAAACGCACAGTAAAAACGGTTATTCAACACTGCCACTAAAATATTAGCTAAAATATTTATATGCCTAATGGTTAATACTCAAGAAATCCCTGGCCCACCCCTGCTCTTATGAACAAATGGGTTTACCCAATAACAATAGGTAATAAAATCGTTAAAGGTTTATTGGGGTATGGTCCGTCAAAAGCCATAACGATATACTTTGAGACAGACTATAGTTAGGTTTATATTTGTCGTTCACTCTATTTATTTTATCTCATAATTTGTAAAAATATTAAAATGAGGTTTTTTTGAAATATTATGGTTTAATATGTGCAGCGCCCTCCCTAACCTAAATTCTGGCTACGCCAATGACATAAAATGAACATTTCCTTAAAACGAAGGCCTATTAATTGACTCGTTTCTGAAAGCGTCCCATTTTTATAAAACTCTGCATTGGAAAGTCTATTAAAACTTTATTTTAATAAAAACAAAATGGACTGCCGCAGAACTTTAGGCTGTTGTTACATTTTTATATGTTTAGTTCTGTAGATGCACTGGCCATGGGATCCGCCACTGCGAAGAAATAAGATGAAGATGTAGCTTTTTATTTCCACTTTACAAGACGCGCCAGGTCGTTTAGATTAGAATCGTTTCATCTAAACTATCTCGGAAGGGCCAAAAGGGTTTTATTTATGTTGCTAGAAAAACGACAAATGTGTTTTCACTAGTTGGTGCTTGCTACCAAAGATGGATGTAATAATGTGCCTTACAAGATGTTTATTTGTATTTGTAAATGTAGGGGTACAATACAAACAATATTAGAAAAATTGAAGTTTGGAATTTTTGCAGTAATTGGTTAATGGTGTTAAGGATGACAAAGGAGCTACGGTTTATTTGATTTGGTACTGGAATCAATTTTTAAATGGTTGAAAATTGGAGTTTTCAATTTTTTTATAGAAATTTATATTTATAATTTTATTTTTATATTATATCTTGACAAGAATTTAAAGTCTATTACATATGAAGAGAAAAATAGGTAATTTGAGATAAAGCGTTTTTTCTATTTCAAAGTTATACAGATCGATCAATGAATGCTCTAAAAAATTATATTGTAGCAAGCTACACCGGAGTGAAATTAGCAGCCATTTTAGCACCCAAAAAGTGAAGTTAGCAGCTTTTTTTAAGCAGCCAATATGTGAAGTTAGCAGCTAAATTTGACAGCCTATATTATTATGATTTCTGCCTGTTGGTTTCTTAGTACCCTTAAAATATTGTTTTACAACAATAATTGGTACGAAGGTACTTCATTGCATACCTAATCACCATGCAAATGGAATTTCACTTGCGACCGGTCTGACTATAGAAAATCACCCCCTTAAATTACAGTCATTTTTTATATCGAGAAAATTTTTAAAAAAGTATAAAGTACCCTTAAAAAAGTTGCTTCACAACAAAAATGTATATGAAGGTACCTCGTAGCATACAAAATTCCCATGCAAAAGGAATTTTACTTGCGACCAGTCTGACTGTAGAAAATCACCTCCTAAAGTTACAGTCATTTTTTATAAGGGGAAAATTTCAAAAAATTATAAAGCACCCTTAAAAAAGTTGTTCCACAACTTAAATTGTTACAAAGGTACTTCATTGCATACTTAATCATCATGCAAAAGGAATTTCACTTGCGACCCATCTGTCTATAGAAAATCACCCCTAAAGTTACAGTCGTTTTTTATATGAGGAAAATTTTTAAGATATTATAAAGTACCCTTAAAAAAGTTGTTCCACAATAAAAATTGTTACGAAGGTACTTCATTGCATACTTAATCATTATGCAAAGGAATTTCACTTGCGACCTGTCAGACTATAGAAACTCACCCCCTAAAGTTACAGTCTAATCCCCATGCAAAAGGAATTTCACTTTCAAAATAAACTAATAAAGAACCCTTAAAAAAGCTGGTCCATAACAAAAATTGGTATGAAGGTACCTCATTGCAGAGTTAATCCCAGTGCAAAAGAAATTTTCTTGCTACCCGTCTGATTATAGAAAATCAATAATTTTCTCCTATATAAGTAATGACTGCAAGGTACCTTCGTACCAATTTTTTTCGTGGAACCACTTTTTTAAGGGTACTTTTTTTAAATTTTTCCCATATAAGTAACGGCTGCAACTTTAGGGGTTGATTTTCTATAGTCAGATGGGTCGCAAGTAAAATTATTTTTACATAGGGATTAAGTCTGCATGAGGTACCTTCATACCAATTTTTGTTGTGAAACAACTTTTTTAAGGGTCTTTATAATTATTTTAAAATTTTCTCCTATATAAGTAATGTCTGCAACTTTAGGGGGTTATTTTTTTTATAGTCGGACGGGTCGCAAGTGAAATTTTTTTTGCATGGTGATTAAGAATGAATAAGGTACCTTCTTACCAATTTTTGTTGAGGAATACTTTTTTTAAGGTACTAAGAAATAATAGGCTGTCAAATTTAGCTGCTAACCTTACATTTTCGGCTGCGTAAAAAAAGCTGCTACCTTTACTTTTGGCTGCGGTAAATGGCTGCTAATTTCACTCCGGTGCAAGCTACATATAAAATTAATTAATTTATTTATTTTAAAAGTAATAGAAACGAATTTTTTTTTAAGCAGTGTATGGTTCGTTCCTATGGGGAAAGAACGATGAAGTCCTACAGTCAAGAAGGTTTCCTCAAACACAACTCCTTTACCTTATAAAAACCAAAATTTTGTAAAATAAATTTTATTAAACATTTTTTATATATTCTAAATTTAGGTCATTTTTATTCTTTTCGGTAAACGCTTTTTTTGCTTTCTTTGTCATAATTCTAGGGATTTTTTTTGTGTAAAGTTTCCCAATAAATCCGGCCTAAATTGATTACCTTATTTTGGTTTTAAAATTGACTTTCAGTTTTTCCCGGTGACTTCATATATTTTTTTTCTGTCCTTTATCACTGATTTTAATCATCTGCTTTTTAGAAAGTAGAAATTAAAAAAAAAATCGTAAACATAATAAGCGTCGCTAATATAAAATGTGTTTTGACAAACATCATACTTTTCAGTAAAGTTTTTGTACCTTAATGGTATAAAGAATGGTTTAGTAAAGTAGGTATTTTACATAAAGTCAATTAGGAAAAAATGACAATTATTAGAAATAAATTTTCAGCAATATAACACCTATAATATAAATGCTGTAAAAAATAACACCACATTTTATTTTTGATTTAACTTAGTATTCTATTAAAAACTAAAACGTTTTATTTTTTTTTTCAAAAGTGTAACAATCTAAAAATTTTTTTAACTATGACAAATATTTTATTAAACATTTAATTATTTATTAAAATACTTATTTCCTACAAAATTTTACATTATCTGTGATATTTATTTTAATAATATACGTCTAAAATTAATAAATTCCACCCAAAAAACCTAAGAAACAGAAATTCTTTATTTTTTATCTAATAAATGCTTATCTTTTGTTCTTAATAATTTTAAATTATTATTCTTAATATTTTTTTTTACTTCTGTATTATATAACTATATTTGAGAGTTTTTTAAATCTTTTATTATTTTTTATTCGTAAATTCTGACACAGGTCTTATTTCTTATTTCTAATTTAACTTAGTATTCTATTAAAAACTAAAACTTTTTATTTTTTTAAAGTGTAACAATTTAAAAATTTTGTCAACTATGACAATATTTTTAACATATATATTAAAATACTTATTTCCTACAAATTTTTATTCGTAAATTCTGACACAGGTCTTATTTTTTATTTCTAATTTAACTTAGTATTTCATTAAAAACTAAAACGTTTTATATCTTTTGTTTCTAATAATGCTAAATTATTATTCTAAATTTTTTTTTATTATATTACTATATTTGAGAATTTTTTTATCTTTTAATCTTTTTTATTCGTAAATTTTGACACAGGTCTGTAATATTATAAGAGTTATCCACATTTTTACTAAATTTATCCTTATTATTTATTTAACCATATCAAAACACCACCCCATGAATACATTATTTAATTTGATGATATTTTAGCAATTTTTGAGATTACTTTAATCTGGAAACATGTAACCGACTTGTCACCGAGACAGTGATTGGGTTTTTTAACTGTTAAAGGGATTAAGTCAATTCTGTGTACGTACGGAATCTATCTTGTGGCTTAGACCGAAGCGGTCCCGTCAGGCGAGTGCCCAAAGAAGATTTTTTAAACTGACAATGCTTTTTAACTCGCTCCTAGCGACACCCCCGCTGGCGAGCTTCTTGTCCGTGTTGACACATGAAACATGCTTTATTAGGCAGGGACTCCGCTAAAAAATTACATTTTAGTGTAATAATTTGAGGTCTTTTTTAATACGTCCCCACATTTTCACGTCTGAAATGTAATTGGGGAAAAAAAAAAACCCCTTTGTAACAGAATCCATGACCGATGAACTTAGGACTTTTGAATTTGTCTAAATTATTTGTAGAAGTTATAAACAAAATTTTAACAACTCATTAGAAAAACCCGGGGAATATATAATTACACCTTAAAAAAATTATAACTTCTACCATATCAAAAATTATAAAAAATTTGTTAATAACTTCTATGTAGGGATAATTTAGACAAATTCAAACGCCCTAAGTTCTAGTCGGTCATGGTTAGTTCTGGTTAGCGAAATGCGAAAACGTATTAATAATGCGAAAACGTATTAAGAAAAAAATATTTGCTTTTTTACATTAAATGCATTATTTAGAAAAAGCCTACTTCTCAAATTGCGCGCCGAGTCCCTGCAGGGGGTGTCGCTAGACGCGAGTTGCTTTTTATTTTTTTATTGCTTGTGCTTTAGGACTGTTAAACGGTTTCTTTAAAAAGCTTAATTATTTTTTTATAAAACGTTCCCCAATGTTTTGTTATATCTAAATTGTTTATATAGTGTTTAATTAAATTAAACTGGTAATTTAACAAATATTTAATTATGCATTGCTTGTGTTTATACAAACAGGCATAAGCCTATGAAAAAATAAAGAAAATGTTTAAAATGATATACAGGGTGTCCGGAAATGACGATGAAAAATTTTAAGGTATGATTCTACATAAAAAGATATAAAAAAAAGTACATAAAATAAGTTCGGGAATGTTTTCAGGAGGACTAAAGGCCCTGAAGTTTATAAAGTGGTTTTTATTTAATTTATTAGATCTACTTTACAATACAGGAATTAACTTTACGTATAAGTTAGACTGATTAGAGGTCACTTTTTGAAAAATATCAGGTGACCATTTGAATATGGGTGGGAACGAAGGGTGGTGAGATTAGGTCATATTTTGCCGAGGTATTTTCCCCATCTTTTAAATAAATTATGTTTCTTTGAAGATTTTTACTTAAAAGGTTCCCTTGGTATAAAGTCGTTTATCTGAAAACCGTCGACTACACGACTTTATGCCAAGGAAACCTTTTTTACGCAAAATTGTTCATAATTTATTTGAAAAATAGCGAAAATACACTCGACCAAAAAAAATATGACCCTAAATAACTAACCACCCCTTTGTTCCCACGCCACTGGTTGCAATATGGGTTACCAGATATTTTCAAAAAGTGACTTTTAACCACTCTAACTTATATGTAAAAGTTAATACCTGTATTGTAAGTAGATCCTAATTAATTAAATAAAAACCACTTTTATGAAACCATCTTCAAGGGCCTGTCGCTCCCTTCGGAAGCATTCCGAACCTATGTTAATATGAACTTTTTTTCATATCTTTTTATGTAGAATCGTACCTTAAAATTTTTCATCGTCATTTCCGGACACCCTGTATTACTATAACTCAGTGAAGACTCTAAATCCATTTAAGTGCAATAATGGGTTCTAACAGTTGAGGCATGGGTATCCGAAAATGGTTCTATAAAGAGGAAAAAAATGTTTAAATCAATAATAAACTACTGATTAAACCAAACTTAAACAGTGGTTAAGTAAATAATTAGATCAGAACGTTATAGGCCAAAAAATAAAAGTGAAGGTACATAAATTACCATCATAAATCAATTGTGCAATTATAAATTATTGAACACATAATTAAAAATAACATTTCAAAATTCCCCATCGTTCCGGTACGTGGAAAAAAATTGACTCGAGGTCAAAGGTCAAAAAATGAGTTTTTTGCAATTTTCTTCAAAACGGTAAGTTTTTTCGTAAAATCACCTTAAACAAAAAGAGTAGATCATAGAATTATATATAAAAAAGGTATTTATATTTTTTTTCCTAAAAGCCATCGTTCTTGAGATATATCGATTCAAAAAGTTGTAGGCGTCTTGTATGCACAGGTTTCCACGCCACTTCTGAGGTAGTGTACTTAGCGCGTTTTTTTAACGTAGTTTCCCCAGTAGGCCGATTCCAAAGGTCTGTTGTGATTCTGTTTAATTGAAAAATTTAAAAAACAGTAAAAAAATGTATTCGTCCGATTCGTAATCTTTAATTACTTTTTCTTGTTGTTCTTCTTTTTGATCTTCTTCTTCTTGATCTCCTTCTTCTTATTCATCCTGGGTGTAAGTGAATTAGCGATGTATCGCATGTCTGTTCGTCAGTATCAAACAAATCCTCTGCTGTTGGTGATTCAACATTAGAACACTACCGGCCTTTACAATTCGTGCATGCCAGAGAACAAAACAGTTCAACTTTTTTGCAACTACATTTAGCACTGCATCCCCTTTTTACAGTTGCAAAAAATTGTTTTTAGCAGTTTTTCCGGCGCAGGTGGGAATAAAGTCTGAATTGATTTTAATGTATTATCGACTAACTTCCAACCCCAATTTTTTGGCCCTAGCTGATAACCAAGCCACACTTGAACTTGGTTATATTCATATAATATAACCCTATTCTCATAGGGTTATACTTACGTATATGTTTTTTTTAAATGTTTGTTACAATCACAGATAGAAAAATATTTTTACTTATATTACAGCTAGAGAGATGTATATACGTGACGTACTTATGCATACAATGACGCTTACAACTTTTTGAATCGGCATATCTCAGGAACGGTGGCTTTTGGGAAAAAAATTATGGATTTTTTTTATAGATAATTTGATCTACAATTTTTTTCTAAGGGGATTTTAAGATAAAACTTACCGTTTTGAAGAAAATCGCGAAAGACCCATTTTTTTGACCTTTGACCTCAAGTCAATTTTTGTTCCACGTACCGGAACGATGGGGAATTTTGAAATGTTATTTTTAATTATGTTTTAAACAATTTTACTTACTTTTAGCTTGATGTAAATTTATGTACCTTTAAATGCCTAGATTGACCGGAGTATTATAGTCATTTTAGAAACAGAATTACATGGACGGTCAGATAGTTTTAATAAGAAAAATTAAATTATAGAAACCTATAATATCATTACCCTCATATTAGGCTTTTCTTATACGTACTTAACTATTACGTAAGCTAGCCAACGAAGAATGTTACAATATGACAACGCCGCCAAATGTAAAGGAGGAAGCCGTTTATTTATGTACCGGGCGAATAAAAATAAACATTTCCGTAATTATGTAAATCAAAGGAAAGATTTAAAGTTACGAATCGAAATTTGAATAGTAAACAAGAACACACGAACGCCATTTGTTTGTTTTAAAACATATTAAGTATTTGTGACATTTGTTTAAATTTTTAATTAGTTTATCTTTCACACATTTTAATAGAAGAAATATTATTTATGCGGTTGATTCCGTTGCTTTTATTAGTTAGGGGCCATTTATTAATTAGGTAGGGGCCCGAGGGGGAGAAGGGTTAAAAGAATTTATACATGCCCT
>JAHBCN010022169.1:0-13552 GCA_019359885.1 Listronotus oregonensis | reverse complement strand
TTTGTTTTTAATAGGAAAAAAGTTTTTATGGTTTGCTATATTTTATCTTCTAAAATAATTATGTAAAACAAGGGCCAAGTTTCTATTTAAAGATCTTGGTCTCGTAAAGTAGTGAGATCCAAAATTAAACCTAGTTCTGTTCTCACTTTTTTGATTTGGCAAGTTTTTTTACTGGGGTTGGTGGACCATGGAAGGCCAAGCTCTTTGGAAGGCCAATTCCTTTTACTTACACTAGCACTGATCGAATTCAAGGACACATATGTGGCGGATCGCTCGTACTGCTATTTTGTCACTGCGGCCCCTGCGCGCTCACAGAAAAACGTTTTCGAGTAAATAAACTATTATTTTCTTTAATATTTTTTCTTTAAATTAATAAATAAAAAATATATAATAAAGAAAAAAATTATTTATTTACATTATAGTTAAGAATACGGCAGTGTTCCTAGGAAAGCCAATGGTTCCTTGCAAGGCCGATCAAAAACTTTACAATGGGCCTTGTTAGGGCACAATGGTCTTATTAGAAACATCTTGGATACTGTTTCTCCTCTGTAAACGACATGCAGGTTTAACTGTTTGAGTAAGTAAGGCAAAATAATAATACTAGAATTATAGTAGTTGGTTCTATCAAAAAATTAAAACAAATATTATAGGCCGTTAGCCCACCGTAGAACAAGGACCAATCCAGAATGCCCTTTTAAATAGTGAATGTTGATTAGATGCTAAACACTTATTGATAGGATAACTGCGTTTAGTTCTGGTTAGAACTAGAAAATAAAACTAAAAAGTGCAAAAAAGTCATTTTGAAATTGAGTAAAAATTGTTCCAATATGCCTTCTAAACCAAACGAAATTTGATGGAAAATGATATGACAGAATTGGCATACGTGTAAGTCTGCCTGACCCACCGCTGTGTTCACACGTCGTTGTCGTGGTTGGGCCCAGAGGATCTTTTGGAACATGCGCTAGAGTTGCTGCTTATCGGCAACTCTTTTGGCTAGCGTATGGAACGGGATCCGAAGCTAAGATGAACACAAGGCTTAACTCAAGGTGTTAGCATACCGTGCTGATGAGTGAATGACATCCTGTGCCTTAAACAGGGGTTTTCCAACGGTGCTCTGAGATACAGGGCAACTTTCAGAGTTTTCTAGCTTTGTTAAAAAACTAGTAGTTGGGGATCAATCGTACTTAGTACTGAGAATAAAATACCGAGTAATATTTCAACCCCCCCTCGTAAGATACAAAACCTTTAAATGACGTCACTACAACAGTAAATATAAATAACTCCAAAACTCGACATGTTAAATTACCCTGACATAATTGACACCTTCGGTAAGTAAATGAAGTGGCTTTTAATAAAAAACGTAACTTTTTATCGGTTGTTAAATAATTTTGGTACTTAGCGAGTTGATACAATGGGTAACGTTGAAAATTATATGTTTTTTAGAGTCATATTTCATTATGTAGCGGTATTGTTGTCAAATAAGCCTGCAGTATGTGGTATTTTTTTTGTTGTTTTATTGGGACCAGTATTAAATATTATTTGGGGAAAACCGTTTTAAGAATTCTATAGAAAATAGAAAGATATGTATATTTCGACCATATAAAACATTATATTGGTAATTTTTTACTTGAAATTTGGTACATGGGGGTTTTTTGGGGCGTTGATCGCGGGGCGGGGGAGTATGATTAAGAATAAAAATAATTTTGACAAGTAACAATAAAAAAATTTCTAATAAATAATAGTTTTTTTTTAAAAATATTTCATTTAAACATACAAAACAGTACAAACAAAATCTAGAATTTAAGGGTTTTCTAAATGACAAAGAATCAAATTTTGATTTAGTTTTCCTATCAGATTTCTAAACCCCTAGATGAATAAAATTCTAAAAAAAAATATAATTTATCACACTTCTGTGGAAGAATCACCAATGGTTTATTATATTGTGTAAAATGATTAATTTTACCAAAAAAAAATTGAAAAAATGAATGTACCACTACACTGTGAGGTGGCTGCTGCAATAAGCCCCCCATAATATTTTGGGTTTTTACGGTTTATCGCTCAAATTCTGATTATAATATATTTCTAGATAATTTTTTAAAACAATTCTTAAAACTTCAGTTAACAAAAATTTTCATTAATGGGGATTTTTTAAACCCAAATTTTAACAAATGATTATAAAAATTTCATAATTTTAAAGATTTACTAAATTCTTATAATTTTAGGACTACAATTAAAGAAAATACAAGATACGGGAGGTGTATTGACAATTTATCACTAATTTTAGTGAGGGCTATGTAAAACAAGTCAGAGATCCGGACTGTTGACCACAGGAAAAATTTGGGAAAAATCATCAATACTTGGTCGGGTTAAAAAAGAAAGGGTATCTTTCAGGAAAATTTTCAGAGCGGTTTTTTTCCTTTTATAATATGTTTGAAGGTTTGTTGGGACTTTGTGAGTGATGACCAGCTTACTATAAATTTAAAATTTGAAAACTTATTGATTTATTTAGGACAGGTATAGAAAATTTTTCCTTTAGTTGAAAAAACTATAATATTCAAAAAACACAAAAATTGGTTCACGAGGAACTCGTCATTAAACAACCTATGCCTCATGGAGAATTCATGAAAAATTTCCCCGTCTTGAATTTAAGAACATATTAAAAAATACCGTTATTTCTACCGTAAATCCATAAAAGAGGCCAAAGAATAAATGTCAAAAACACCATCAAAGGGAGACGCATAACTTACTGGAATATTGTAAAAATTTACAAAAAAAAAAAAAAAAACCAGACATCAAAAAACACTATAGATCCTAATATTTTTTAAAACAATTCTTTGTAAATGTATCTGAAGACATTATAAAAAATCTGCAAAATCAAATGTAAATGTAAATATTAAACCTCTAAGAAAACTAAATACTTCATTTATTTTAGGGGAAATAAGTTTTTAAAGATACCCGAAATATCATGATTCATTTAAAAACAAAAAATCTAAAGACCACTTTAAATCTCTGTAAAATTGATAAAATGTGTAAAACATACTTATATATCCTTTAACCAAACATTAATCTTATTATAAAACAGGGTAAATTTCCAGATATATTAAAATCTCTTAGGTCATTCCCATTCATAAAGGAGGTGAATTGATGCCACAAAATTTTTAAAGCCAATATCTTTATTTCCCAATTGTACCCAAAATATTGAAATTGCTCTTAAAACAAATAAAATGAATTTTTCCCCGAAAAAATTTTTTACGTCTACAATGGCTTCAGAGAAGTAAATCTACCAGTAAAGCTCTAATCCCCCACTTTTACATAGAATCATAAAAGGAATGGAAAAAAAATCAACGGGGGGGACAACTGGTTAAAAAAAGGCATTTGATTTGTCTATGTCATGAAAAACTTATACAAAAACTCAAATATTATAATTTAAATAAAATGCCAAAATTAATTTCTTCTTATCTGGCAATAGGTTTCAATACATTCCTGCAACAATAATCTTTCACAAATACTCCCAATAAAAACGGGGGTCCCCGGGGGTTTTTTTTTTGGGGCCCAAACTCTATTCTTAATATATAACGATATGCATGAAAGGGTCTGCAAGATGGAAGCTTGACTTTGTTTGCAGATGATGCTACTATTTTAACACAAAAGACACAGAAAAGACCCTGCGGATTTTGAACAATAGACTGACTGAGGCTAAAATGGTTTACAGAACACAAACCTCTGAATAAATACTAAAACAACTAGGTTGGTTTTCACTCCAAAGATCTGTTGGCAGATAATTAAATGAAAAAGCGCTAAATTCTTGGGCTTTCATCTAGCCCCAAAAACTGAACTTTAATATACACGTGGATCATCTAGCCAAAAAAATGGCCTCTAACATCTTCCTGAAAAAAACTTGCTATGATATTAGTTTACAAACACCTTAAAACGGCTTATCATGCCCTTATGGGTCTCTGCTGTCTATGGTCTAGCCATCAACTGGTAGCCAGAATATTTGGTTGCAAAAAAGGGGTCATAAATATAAAACTGCGCTCGATACGGGACAAGAGTAAGGCATAAGTACAGAGAACTGGGCATTCTTACTCTGCCAAGTCTTTCATATTACTGTTTTAACGCACATCAAAACAAACACACTTTCACTAGAGCAAATGAGATACATACACAATACTTTTACAAATACAAAATTTCGCTATTATTACCGATTAAATTCCAGTAAAATAGGCAGTAACTATTATAATATGGTTTTCTTAACAAAATACATAACACAATCTAGAGTTATCTCCTAAAGATTTTAAATCTTATGTAAAAAAATGGCTTGTGCGGTGCATATTATGGTGTAGGGGAGTTCATTGATGACTGTGATATAGTAGAAATGAATGAATGAATATTATCATGTGGGATATCATTGGTGACTGATATGGGTTTAAAAAATATTAAAATCTAATGGAAGACTCATAATTTTTAAAAAAAAAAGGAAAAGTAATTAATTCAATACTGCCCTTTTTTTCCTATTTCTAATCCTATTTTTTAAAATTGTTAATTACATTTTAATATTTTTATCATATTTAATATTCTTAATTTACTTTAATTACTGAAATTTAGGTAATCTATTTTTAGATGTTGTGTTAGATTATGTATCATAATTACATTTATTTTTTATATATGTATAAAAGTACATGTTAACATAGAAAAAGACTGACGTGTTAAGCACTGTTTTGTAGTAACATGAATAAATGATTTGATTTGTTTGAAAAAAAAGTCAAAATTAGTCCTTTTTAAAAAAATATTCCTAGAAAGGGAAACAACAATACTATCTATAAAAAAATAATTTTCTTATTTAACAAAACATTTGAATATTTAGGCATGATAACAAGTAATAATATTGGGAAATTACACTTTGTTTTACTTTTCATATCGTATTTTATCTATCAGTTTAATTAGATTCTTGAGATACTCCCACTAATTAAAAACAATCCCTGGAAAAAGAATGTACATTATAACACGTGCGACTAAGGTCTCATGTCCTGCTGAAAGTGAAACTTGCAATGTTTTTTAAAGAGAAGCAGATGTGGTTGTAGAACTTTGTGGATTTTGCCTGGGCCCCTATATTATCTCAAATAAACACTTATCGTAACTGCAGCCGTAAGCAATGGCACTCCCAAATTTGACCCACAGTTGTAATATCTTTTTCGATGGAAAGTGGTTATTCCGTCTTTTATCACGTCTCCGCCTTGCTCTTCCCTTCCATCATGTGTGCCCAAACAGAATCTGGACTCATCGCTGAACACGACCCGAGCGCTTTCCATATTTTATTAAGTCTCTTCCTCTTATACCCATGATACTATTACCAAAAAAATAAACCTCAATAAAAACGACATTATTCGAAGTCCCAAAATTTTTAGGGGGGGGCTAAGCTGTTTAACTGTCATCCCGCTGCCGGCAGCTTTTAGCCCGGGATTACATGTTTCGTTTAGTGTTTTGTTGAGTTTTATTTTTTTCACTTTGTTTATTTTTAGGGATATCTTAAAAAAAGTACTAAATGTGCATATAATTGTAATACTTTAAAATATGGATACAATGCGAATCTTGGATTATTTTTTTTATTAATATACAGTGTGGATCAGCCAAATGGAATAAATTCAATATAATAATAGCCTTTCCCGAAAAAATGCTTGGACATTAAATTAGGTTTTTAAAATTCCCCTTTTTTATTTAACTATTTATACAGGGTTCATGTGACGGTGGCCAGTATCCTTTCAATTTTAACACCCTGTATATTATTAAATTTTTTGGTTTTTTTCCAAAATTCTAGACATATTTTATTAAAATTAAAAAACTATTCAACTTTTTTAAAAAAATATTAGCTTTCAAGTTTCCTTTCTATTTTTTTGCATCTTTCCTTTCATGGCCCCTTTGGCATACCTCCCAGGGCATTTTTGCCTCTTTGGAAAAAAGTTTTTGCGAAAAGAAAAAAAACTTATAACATTTCTCCTTTCTGTTTAATTTGGGGAAAAAGGTGTAACACAAAATAAAGAGAGGAGGGGTTAAAATTATTTTTCTCTTTTTGCGCTATTCAAATTTTTTTTCTTTTAAAAATTTTACAAAAATTTTTTAAAAAAGTGAAAAATTTTTCAATTTTAAAAATACATCTAAAGCTTACCCCCAAAATAAGTTAAAAAAAGTAAAAGAACTTACACATAATTTTGAAGATCAAAATATTAATAAAAAGGGCTTTCCATTTAATAAGAAGGTAGTGTTCCCTTTAAATGACACCGCATAAAAATTTTAAAAAATGAACCAAAAATAATACATTTTAAATTTTTTCAAACCCCCCGTTTTTTAAAATATTAAATATTTATTTGCTGCCCCCTATATAATTTTTCGCGATTTTACCTTTTCTTTTAAAAATTTTGAAAACAGTTCCACTTTTCAACCGTTTTAACCCATCTCCAAACAAACGGTTTAAAAATTAAAACTTCCCAAAATAAATTTAATACACAAATTAAATTTAAATTTAATTAAAAAGGTCTTGGGGAAAAAATAGTCGAAAAATATTTAAAATATAAGTTTTTTATTTAATAGATATTAGCTTTCCCGTCCTTTTTATCATTTAAATTTTTTTTTAATTTAATATAATTCCCAACTCATCCATTTGAAAATGAACTAATAATCCAAAAAAACCCGCAATCCAAATAGTTGTTAAACCATAGCAAAAAAAAAAAAAATCACAAATCTGTATTTTAAAATTCTAATATTAAAAAAAAAAAGTAAAAAAAGGGAAAAAGACGAAAATTATAAAATAGATTAATTAAATTTGGTTTTCTTGTATAAATTTGTTAATTTTAAATCTAATAGATTCTTAAAAAAATAAACAGAATTTTAAACATTACAGTTCATTTTTTTAACATTTTCCCATAAGCAATATAAAATATAGACTATCCCTTTTTATAGTATAGCGCATAAAACTCATAAAATTTTAAAAAATTTACAATACCTGTATAATCCTCTACTTTTGTTTTATTTTTGCAACATAACAAAATATGTACTGATATTTTCTGCAGAAGTATTAGTCTAAAGAAGGTAACTAAATTTATTTAATTAAAAACCATAAATAATTTTTTTGCCTATAAAGTGTTATTCGTTTATTATTAATTAACAAGTCTTTGGACTTTTCATATTATATTTTTAAATTAAAATACCTAAAAAAAATAATCTTTGTTGTTCGTTTTTTGACCTTAATCAATTCAAACGGGGATTTATATTATTTTCTATACCTTATTTTTAAAAGGGTTATTATCATAACACGGTCCTAAATCCCCATACAATTAAAAATATCTTACATACTATTATAATAATCATAGAATATCTTTTTCCCAAAATATAATAATCATAAATAATGTCCCAAATTTCTGAACGTTAAAAAAAGGGTTTAAACATGCCAACGCAAAACAAAAATTTTTTCATCGAGTGACGTCATCGCAACTCGTACGAAAAATTGAATCATAAGTGGGTTTATCTTCTCGATAATATATCATATTCAATCCCTTATTTGACGATGCTGTAAGTCCCGAGGTATCAAGATACAGTACAGCATCAAATCACTGGTTCGCAACTACCCTTTTCTGGAAAAAACGATCTCTAAATTTAATTGCTAAAAACATTTTTTCGCTTGTAATTTCCATCAAAAACCTCAACTCGTTCGCCTTTTTGAACCACGCTCGACCACATCTCATTACAAATAACTTCGTTTTGATTCATCCGATTCCCAAATTTTTCCAAAAAAAAAATCCGACTTCACATAACCTGATTATCCCCACCCCCCAAATTCGGAAAGTAAAGGGAAAATTTGCGAGTTTTGGAACCCAAAAGGGATAATAATGCAATGAAACAATGGGGGGGGAAAAAACAAACAAATCACACACAAAAATCACTGGTATTAAGTTAACATGTATTGTTGTTGTAACGGCTCAAAATGCCTTCAAAATTTTATCAATCAAAATAACTTAAGACCTAAAAGTGTCCAAGTTGTAAAAAATCTACAGTTTTTATTTGTGACTAATTCTTGGGTCTTTGCGATGCTTCCCAGCGGAAAAAAAGGTCCCCCCAAAATCTCAAAAAAAGGGTTTCCCCCAATATCTCCAAAAATGAAAATTGAAAATTTTGGTATAGACAAAAAATAAAGATCCTCAAAATGAAAAATGTTCTACTTTTTTTTTCAAAAGCTATCCCCAAAAAAACGGCCGTCAAAAAATCAACTTCCACACTGGAAAGGGGTTGGTATTTAAGTATAAAATAATTCCGAAAATTTCATAAATCCTCGTTTCACAATTTCTTTAAAAAAAAACTCAACCACAAAACATTTTTTAAAAATTTATCTAAGCATTTCAATATTAATAAAAATTATGATATCGGTTCTCACACCACGGGAAACATCATTTGGAACCCCAACAAAATGCCAAGTCATTGTGCAAAAGCAAAGTGATTTTGAAACTGTAAACGTTCTTGGTAAGAAAAATGGTTTTTTTTTAAACTAATGTAATTTAGGCTATTGACGATTTTGACTAAATTATATTTTTTATCCCCTTTTATACTTATGAAATATTTTTAAAAAAATGCATGCTTCCATAAAATTTACTAATTTTAATAAATACGGGTGGTGTCGGTTTGTTCAAAGATAATTTATATTTTCTAAAAAATTCGCTCAGGTGTCGTTTATGGACAATCCCAATGAATCTTTAAATAGATGTGATATAAAAAATGGGAAGGATAAATATTATTAAAATTTTATTTAAAGGCCCAAGACCGATGAAATAAATGCAAAAAATCTAAAAAAAATCCCTAAAGAAAAGAAGAAAAAACCGGAGAACAGCAAGACAAAATTAAACTTTAAGAAGAAAAAACAGACTTTAAAAGAAAAAAATTACTAACAAAAAAACTAAAAAGCCCGGAAGATAAAAAAGCCAGAAATACAGTTTGGGGAAAAAGACGGCTATAATGATGATACTAACAGCACTGGAATTAAAAAAAAAGGAGAAGATGAGAAGAGTGAAGCAAAGAGGAAATGATACAGTTTTAAAAGTTAAAAATAAGGAGGTCGAAGTTAAAGGTTAACAAAACAATGAAATTTGGGGAAACTGTAAAAAACAACCGGGGACAAAATAAAAGACACAAAGGAAGTAGGGGAAAACTGGAAAAAAACTAAAAACCAAAGAAGTCCTCAAGAAAATTTAACATTTCTCAGACAGGACGAAAAGAATATTGATATTACAACCTGTTAGTACCATCACCGTTTAAAAAGCATTTTTTTGGCCGAAACTTCTTCAAAAATTTCTAAGTAAAAAAGGAAAAGACCCCCTGTCCTCTGTGGAAAGAGTATTACTCCAAAAAAAAAGAAGAAAAAAAAAAACAACTTGAGGAAAAAAGGGAAACAGAAAAAAAAACAGCTGAAAAAAAAATTATTTCAAAAAAAAGACCTAAAAACAAAAATTGAAACAAAATTCAAAGAAAAAGAAGAAGTGTTGCCTATTGCTAGCAGGATGACGGGGAAGTGTGTATTGAGAAAGTAAACGAAAAGATAAATTTGAAAATTGGTGACTTTTTATTGATTGATTGATTGTAACCTCGGGTTTAACTATCTTGGCCAAAAAAAGAACAGAAAAAGCAGAGCTGGAGAAACAAACTCCAGCGACTATGTCTCTGTATAACGGGAAAAAATTAAACACTCCCAGCCATGAAACCCTAAACCTCCCCCTCTTGGTATAATTATTAAGGCAGGCGAGGATTGGGGCATACAGGCTGAAATGTAACGGCAACTGGTGCTCTGGGTCCTAGGACACACCGAATAACGAGCAGTATCCAAACCCAATATTTGGATGGGCGTGATACAATGCCAAAAAGTATAAATCCAAAAGACCATACAAAACCCAGCTTACCTGGGGCGGGATGAGCGATCTCCTGGTCAGTCTCGGGGTTTTTGGTATACCGATGGATCCCAAAACTGACAATGGAGCCGGCGAGGGAAGCATTTTGACCCCCAAAGGGTTTAATGCTTATGCTTCCCTGGGGGAAAAATGCCACTGTTTTCCCGGCGGAAATATATTGAACTTTGTCTGCGAGCGAACTTGAGAGGAGATATAAAGGCAAGGACATTACTATCTTCTCTGATAGTAAAGCGGCCAAAAAAGTTTTTGGCATCCCAACAAGTCAACTCAAGGTTGGTTTGGAACTGTCTGAAATGCCCTCCTCAACCAAAAAATTCACTTTCCGGGTGCCAGGCCAGGGAAAAGGGAAATGAAAATCAGACCCCCTGGCAGGGGGGTCCCCACAATGTTTGTGGGTCCTGAACCTGGGAAAAAAGCCTCGGTTCTGGTTGACTCGGGGATCATTCCATCATCATGGGAACCACATTAAGGGAAAATCACAGAAATAAATTGGGGACTCACCATCAAAAGCTTTGCGTGAACTACTAAAACTAATAAGAATCAGATTAGGATAGTGACAGGATTAATAACCGGACACTGCACCCAAAAAAACATATGCCCCTATGGGCATCTATAGAAAAAACCCCATTTGCAGACTATGTAGAAGAGGAAGAGACAGCCCCCAATCATATATGAGTGCCCTGCCACTTTGGAGAACAAACCCAAACCTCATGGTGGACACTAACCACCAGGGCTGAAATAAAAAGAAAAAGTAAAAGGGCTACTACACCTGTCAAAGGTGTCAAACCTTTTTTAAAACAAATACACAAGAGATACAACAACCCCTGGGGCTGCAGTGTGGGAGCGGACAAACCTCAACTTAAATTGCTATAATCAATCAATCGACTTTGGTAGTAAACTTAAAATAGTTACTATCTAAAATTGACTGGAATTGAAAGAGAAAATATTGATTAATACCATGACTAGAAGTGGATTTATAAATTGGGTCAAAAAAACCGGAATTTGGTACGACTCCATGAAATTATGCAGGTTTTCAACCCAAAAAAAATTAAAAAAAAAGAGGCTGTTTTTGAAGTTCATGAAATAACTAAATATAGTTCATTTGTCTAGATGCCCTATTTAATTTAAATTTTTAGGAGTTTTGTTCTCATTTAATTTGTTATTAAACAAGTTTTGTAAACTAAAATCTTGTTTGATTTATTACTTAATTTTCGGTTTTTAAAAACCTGTCAAATTGCTCAACTTACTGTGGGAAATTTTTTTGGACAGAGAAACATTACAGGTGTCTGAATTATGTCCACTTTCAAGCCAATAAAAAACATTTTTTTTGTTCTTGAAATTAAAAATTTTTTTTTCTAGAAACAATTTGGAATGAACAATTTAACTTTTAAAATATTCTACATTTTTTTTGATTTTGTTTTTAATTGTTTTCTTTAGTTTGCTTCCTTATGTCGAAATTATGTACATTTACCTAGTTTGTTACCGCGGGGTCACTGGTGTGATGAATTCCCCTGTTTTTTTGAAAAAATATTGGACTTAAAAAAGTACATCTGGAAACTAAACACTCTAAGGCTTTAAATGATAGCAAAAAAAGCATTTCAATAGATGATGATTTTTGGGGATCCGTTTATTCTAGATTTTCTAGAACTCCGGAAAAAACTAAAAAATGCAGATGAGCAAAACTTTTATCAAAACGCAAGAAAGATGGAAAGGAAATTTTCGGGGATCATTGAACACTTGCTAGGTGTCATTAAAAAAAAGAAATGTTAATAACAAACCAGTTTTTTTTAAAAAAAATCAATAAATGAATGAGATACTCTCAAAATATTGTCAAAAAACTTTGACTTTTTTTAATGCTAGAAAAATCAAATGGACTCAAACTCATATGCAATGATAGGTCGGTTTCCCATTCCAATTTAATTTTGAAAATTTTAAAAATTTTATTTGCCCGAGTAATGGAACAATTCGTCCGCCCGCTTATAAGTGAATCAATAAAGGCATTCTAGCAGTGAAGCGGCAGCTGGGGACTTCTGGGTCCCATAATCTCGAAAACTATGAATTTTTTGAAAAAAATTTTGGAAACCCTTTTTTTGAAATTTCAACGCGATCTTCATTTTTTTTCCCAACAAAAATTCTCAATTGAATTTTGGAAAGCCCATTTTTAACTCGAGGTTAAATTTTAGTCCTTCCCCACCTGTTAATGTTAATAAACTTTTTTTGCTCAAAAACATCTCCTGAGACCTAACAAGGGGGAAAAATGTACAGATTTATTTACAGCTTGTCCCTTCATTTCAGGACTTCTTTTATAAAATGAAAAAATGTTAACAAGTTTTATCAAAATTTAATAAATAATTCTGGGTGTTGCATTTTCCATGTCACTTAGTATGTTGTCATTATCTACAGCATCATTTTTACAATTACTCACCATAATGCCGTCTGGTTTTTCATTTTTGCCAATAAGGGAATTAATTACTTTTTTAATATAAGCAACATCATTATCGGGACAAAGATTATATTGCTCAAAAAGGAATTTTTATTTAAGTGAAAGGTACATACGGGTCTTTGAAAATCGTCCTGCTAATGAAAATGTCATTTTATGGGTTTCGCTAATGATATATATTCATATAATGGTATGTATACAGATAATGAAATGTATTATTATAATAATAATAAAATAACCAAAGTAGGAAATAAATAAGGCAAGAAGACCTACTTTTCGTGTCGATTTTCGCGTTTAAAGACATTTAAGTGGTGCATATTTTATAAATACGATGTAAGAAATAAAACTAAACGGTATTTCGGACATTACCTATCAGTAGAATATAATATATATGGAAATTTGCAGTTACATAAACATTTATAAAAACAATCAAGCTTTAGATACCTATAATAATTAGCCGATTGTTCGGCTTTTCCCATCTGAACTTTCGGCCGAATTCGAAATTAAAGATTTAAACAACTCTGAAATCTTAGTTTAGAACTAAATCAACCCAGGAATCTTAGTTCAACTTAAAAGCAATTTAGGAACGGATCAACCCCGGGAAAACTTAGTTCAATTATCAGCAAAGTTCTGTTGAACTTGTAATCCAGGAATCCTATTTCAGAACTAGACCTACCCAGGAATCTTAGGTTGTGGTTTAGGTGTTTGGTTGAAAGTATATAAAATACTTTTTTAAAACATCTATAATTTTAACAATGTTAAGTGTTAAGGTATTAGGAGGGGCAAATAAGGATCAAGGCCATTAATCGCTGTTTAATGCCCCAGTTAGTTATAATATTTTTTTGGCGTCGATTTTTATGTCAAGAAAAACCCTCTTCGAAGGTAAGTTTAAACAAAAGTCTCTTTTAAGTAAACCGTAGTCAGGGGAGGATTTTTCAGTGTCCCACCAGTCACATTCGTTAAAGTTATAATTACAAAAAACCCATTAACTATTCGGGTTTTTTCTTTTGGGGATGTTGTTTATTATTTTTATATCTGATACATTTAACAATTGTATAAGTTTCGATAAAATAATTATGCGCGTCAGTCAAATTCCCAAATCAAATGTCCCACCAGCTACAACAAAAATATTTATTTTTTTTGTCAGTAAAGTTTGATTTGTAATGCA